>JAOXOE010029316.1:0-14647 GCA_028565055.1 Phoeniculus purpureus
GAGCACTGGAACAGGTTGCCCAGGGGGGTTGTGGAGTCTCCTCCTCTGGAGATGTTTGAAACCTGCCTGACTTGGTCTAGGTGATCCTGCTGTGGCAAGGGAATTGGACTAGATGATCTTTCAAGGTCCCTTCGAATCCCTAATGTTCAGTGATTCTGTAATTAGCTAAGACATTAGACTGCTATGGCTAAAGACCTGCCACACCAAAAGTCCAGCGTCAGCACTGGTGTCCTAGCAGAGGGGTGAGAACCCTCTACTTCCAGCTGTCACAAGCAAAGCCACGTGCCAGCAGGTCTCTTTTTTTCCTTGTGGTGTCACTGGGAGCATGTGCAGCCCGGGACATGCCTCCTATAGAATTGGCATCTGTTCTCCTTATGCTGCTTTATGCCCTTTCCTCTACAGGGATGGCTTTGCAATTCGATTGTAAGTGTAGAGGGAAAGAAGAAAAGAATGAAGTGTTTGTATAGCCCTCTGTATCACTGCAGGGTGTGTGCCTGTGTGCTGTGTGTCCTGCTCAGATGCCTACCTCCACCCATGCTTCAGCAACTCCCAGTACATTGGCTCAACTGCTGGTGATCAGCAGTGCTCTCATTCTTGGTGTCAGTAGTTGTTGGGAATTTTTGTTGAAGTGTGCCTGTTGCATCTAAAATCCTGTATAATGGAAGAATTTTAAAGGGAAAAATATTTATCAAGGGAAAAATGTTAAACTACACAATTGAACTACAATTGGGTTTTATTTTTGATTTATTATCTTGACTTTTCCTGGATTTAATTGTGTTTCTGTAGTCAAAAGGAAGGAAAACACAACTGCTAATGCCACAGAAATCTTGCTTAAGGAAGATTAACTATGATCTTATTAGCTAACAAGGTAGATGAGCAGTGCTGTTGCAAACATGTTGCATGTACCAGCCACCACAGAGCAAACAAAAAAAGACATCAGGGAAAAAGGGGGCTAGATGATATGCCAGTGCTTGTCTCAGTGCACTGGCACTCATTACTTTGCATCACAGAACTCTGTGGGTGTAGATTGAAAGATTGAGTGTAGCCAGAGAGCTACTCCAGAGGTTTATCTGACACACTACAGCTACTGTTGGGTGTTCAGGCCATACAGCTGGCCTTGAGCTAGTCTTGAGTCAAGATGGAGCTCCATGAAACATTTAGTTCGAACCTCAGGTTTCTTCTTACAAATCTATCTGCCTCTGTAGTGCTGAACTACTTGCTAAGACAGGTGTAGCCCCAGAGGGGTAAACAGCACTTTTCAGGGGCAGGAGGACAGTGCCAAGGCAGGTAATGGTGCTGGAGTTTGTATTTGAAGACTTGAATGGGTCACTAATGCGGAAATTAAATTCATGCAGGGGAATTGTGAAGAGAAGAACCTGAGGCAGGAAAGCTGATGGAGAGTAGATGATGTAGGAGTGATGTGAAGGAACAGATGTAGACTTTCTAACTGAACTCACACATAAGAAGGAGCTGTACAGGAGATAGAAGCAGGGGCAGGGGTCCCACTGGGACAACAGAGATGCTGTTTGATCTTTCAGGGATAAGTTTAGGAAGGCCAAGGCTGACCTGGGCTTGAATCTGGTGAGGGATGTGAACAGCAACAGAAAAGGCTGCTGCAAATACGTAACCAGCACAAGGAAGACTAGGGAAAATATGTCCACTGCTGGATGCAGTGGGGGCCTGGTGATACAGGACACAGAAAAGGCCAATGTACTCAGTGCTTTCCGTGCCACGGTTTTTACTGATAAGACTTTAAGTCTACCCTGGGCTGTCTTTACTGGACTTGCCAGTACAAGAAAGATACAGACATACTGAAGGAAGAGTCACAAAGAGGACTGAGGGACTGAGTGGAATATCTGTGACAAGAGGCTTAGAGAGCTGAGACTGCTCTGCCTGGAGGAAGGAGAGAAGGCTTGGGGGACATCTCTTCAACATGTATAGATAACTGAAGGGAGGGAGTGAAGAAGAGCAAGACAGACAGTTCTCAGCAAAGCCCACTGGTAGCACAGGAGGCAGTGTGCACGAAAAACCAACCCTTCTTCCTTGCCAAAGCACCTTCTCTGTTGCACCCACATCCATTTTCTTAAACCTTGTTCCCACAGGTTTCTGTTAATACCCTCTAATTCTTATACTGGAGGACACAACCAGCAGTCAATAGCCATCTGTGTTGCTCATCATCATGTAGTAATGTCTGTAATTTCCCTTTCCATGATCTCTTCCCTTGGCTGAAGAATCATAGAATCATGGAATGGTTTGGGTTGGAAAGGACTTTAAAGAACATCTAGTTCTAATCCCAGCTGTGGGCAGAGACTCTTTTCTCTAGATCGAGTTACTCAGAGCCCTGTTGTTTTGTGTGTAAATCTTCTGTGCCCTTTTTGACTTTCTGGTTTTTTTTTCCACTTCTGTTCTATCCTTTTAGAGATCAGGAAACCAGCACTACCTATGTAATTTAAGACAGAAGCAAATCAGAGGTTTAAATAGCATCAAATACGTTGCTTGCTTTGCTTCTTCTGTAGTTATTCCCAGTATCAGATGTGCTTACTTGACTTCTGAACACTGAAACTGGTGTTTCGGGGACCTGTCATAATTATGTGATCTCATGCATGAGTGACTGCTCAAATTTACTTTCTGACTCATGAAGTTCATATACAAAGATATTTTTGTGTAATGGCTAAATATGTGGCTGCTAAGCAGGAGGTGCTTCCGGTTGGTAGGATGAAATTTTGCTAAAACAGAAGTTACTGCGTATGTGGATCTGAGATAAAAAGTAGTATGTTGTGCGGCTGTGCATGAGAGGGCAAGCCCATGGATGCTGTGGAGTCTGTGTGTTTGTGTGTGGTTATACCCTTGCTCAAGGTCTGTATTTGTGCTCACCTGGCCTGCCACTGGAGTTAGCTACAGAGCTAAATGTTGTGTAACCTCAGCCCGAGGTAAAGCGTTGAAGCAAAAAGGCCATAAAGTACCCTAGCACCACATGCCAGGTGCTGCTTGGCCCACACAACCTTGAAGGAAAGGGGTAACATATCATGGCACTAACAGAAACTCTCTTCTTTCTGGATGCTCTTAATCCCTTTTTTGTACTAGATGCCCTTTCAAGTACCCTTTCATCCCAGGCTTCACCTTAACTCCTCTGCACCCTGAGGCTAAGCTGGCCCCTGCCTCTTGCAGAGCCAGAGGGACTCCATTTCTTTTTCCATGTCAGGGTGCAGGAGGAGCACAGCAAGCATCTGCTGTAGTGGGAAGTGGCACTTCCTATAGGAGTGTCTGCTAAGAGCTAGTTCAGAGCAACCGTTTTGAGATTTTTTCCTTTGATTTTTTTTTTCTGAAGCTACAACCCCAGTGCTTTAGCCCATATTGAAGAACAACCTGAGGCTGAAGTGGGCATCTCACTGGCCTGCTCTGGTGAGATGTGTGAACACTTGCTCTCAGACATTTTGATGGTGAAGGACTGAGCCTGAACAATGTCAGCTGAGGAGGGTGCTGAGCTTCTCACAGCAAAGGCAGGGCCTGTGCCACGCTCTCCTTTAGACAACAGTATTCCTACATTATGTCCCCTAAACCTTTGCTTTGAATCCAGATCTTAAGACTGTTGCTGGTGATTAATCACACGTTTATCTTGCAGTGTGTGGGAAGAAGTTATAGTCAGCAACTACTCTGCAGTGACAGTCTCCTGCTCTTTGAGTGACGGTTTGCTAGATGTGGCCAGCCCATAACAGCACAGTGCTGAGGAAAGAGCACTGGTACTCTTGCTGTCTTCAGCTCAGTTCTGTTTGTTTTCTTCAGCATATGAGTATTACAATCAAATTAGAAAGCAGAAATCAACATCTTCTCTTGCAAGAACAATTAAGTTCTCCAGCTGCGTTAAAGTTGAATTTTTGTGACCTTCTATACAGCCAGAATTACTTTACAGATGAAATGACAATACCAGTTTGGGTCCCAGAAGCATGCCTGTCCAGACTGGAACAGGAGGAATAGTCTCAAATGTTCTACAATCATTTGGCTCCGTTTTTATTTTATTTCAATGTACAGATTTTACTGATAATCTGGTATATAATTTCACCGTTCGCTCACAGTTCTTGTCACCATATCTGATGTTATTCGTATGTGCTGTATTTCACAGTATCGTTCAGATTGGACAAGACCCTTGAGATCAAGTCCAACGATTAGCCCTACTCTACCAAGTTCACCACTAGGCCATATAGCTAAACACCACATCTAAATAGTCTTTAGGCACATCCAGGGATGGTGACTCAACCACTTCCCTGTGCAACCTGTTCCAGGGCCTGTAAAATAACGTTTCCTAATGTCCAGCCTAACCCTCCCGTGGTGCAGCTTGAGGCCCTTCCCTCTTGTTCAGTCCCTAATTACCAGTGAAAAGAGACCAGCAACCACCTCTCTGCAATGTCCCTTCAGGTAGTTATAGAGGATGATATGGTCTCCCCTCAGTCTCCTCTTCCTCAGACTAAATAGCTCCACCTCCCTCAGATGCTCCTCATCAGGCTTGTTGTCTAGACCCTTCACCAGCTTTGTTGCCCTTCTTTGCACTCACTCCAAGCACCTCAATGTCTTTTCTTGACTGAGGTGCCCAAAACTGAACCCAATACTTGAGGTGTGGCCTCACCAAGTTATATTCATAGGAATAGTGTTGGTCCTTAGTGCCACTTAGTGAAGAGTCCCTGGGGAGGACAAGTTTGTTGCATTGAGCATTGCTTTTTGTGGGCAGGGCTTGACTTATGGAGAAACTCTTCACATTGTGTTTAAAATAAGGCTGGAACACATGCATGGCCTGGCAGGGCTTGGGTATGGCCATGCTGTCGTATGTCTGTCAGCCTGTACAGGCACCTAGTTGTACCAAATTCGTACCAACTGATGGAATTAATGATTCAAAGATTTTATGGTGACAGGCATTTTCTCTGATTGGACTCATCAGAGCATGAATGTGTAAAAAGATTCGTCTCAGGTCTTTGTAAATATGTCTGAACCTGCTTACAAGCAGTTGGGGATTCTATAGATTGAGCAATATATGGCTGGCTGGTGGAAGCCGCTAAAGTAATATAGGAGGCTGTCAGCACATGGCTATGAAGACAAAGCTGTATGAGACAACAAGCAGCAGCACAATCCCAGCTAATCCTGGAATTTTACATTGCCACTTCCACCACACTGATCTAGCTGGATCCGTGTGCCCTGAATCAATCATGGGGCACATTAGGAGTGCCTGTGGCTACCCAGAGCTGATCTCAATGTGAGTAGCAAGTTGCACAGGGCAGGCTGGGGGGCAGCAAAGAAAGACCACCAGTGTGAAGAGGTGCAGGAAACTTCCAGAAGACACAAGAAAGCAAGGCAGGGGAAGGATCTGAATTTACATGTGGTGACACCAGAGGGGGTTCTGAAACTGTGAGCACTAAGGTCAGTCATATCAAGGTAACGAGAAGAGATTGATGAGCATGGGTGAGGTATGGATTCGCTTTTTTGGGAGTATAGAGAAGACGAGATAGAAGAAGGAATCTGTTTTGTTATTTGAAAGCCACATAATCAGTTTGACACCAAAATTTCAGCCACTGATTCTCAGAATGCAGATGAAATAGCCCTATTGCAGATAAATTATCTCTGACTCCCTGATTGCAATGACTCAAGCACTTCCTTTCAAATTGCATTTTTCCTTCTTGTGTGCTCTGTAACCTATTTCCAGAAAGAATATTTATTGCAACAGTCTTTGCTGGTTGAGTGATACTTTTTCTAGACAGCTGGCTTTGTTCTGTTTTCCTTCCAGTGGAACAGTATGAGTCAGTCCACATTGCAGCACCTTTCCCAGGAATTTTTAGTAGGAGGCAGAATGCTGGGCTCATATCTGATCATGTCAGGGCAGTTCTGTTTCTGTAAGATAGTTTCCAGTGCCCACTCTTTTGGGCAAGGATGTAGGATGTAGGCTGACATCCTAGTGTTTTGTCTGTGCAAAGGGGTTATGCCATAATTAAACACATGCTTTTGGAATACTGTTGTCCAAAGGCAAGTGTGGCAAGCAAATGGGAACTCCTGTTTGTTTCTGCTGAGATTCCAGTATGTTTGATAGAACCTAAAACTGGTTAAAGGACAGTAATGATTCATAGTTTGCGGATTTCCCTGACAGTGACTTATTGAGTCTTTTCAAAAGTTTATTTAACATTTTCAAGTGCTTTCAAAGACTTGATTATGTTCTTAATTGTTCATGTTTGTACTTCCTCCAAGTGTCCATCTGCAAGAGCAGCAATATTTGTTAATGTGGAAATTTCAGCAGGTAATGTTAAAATGCTAAAAAAGCCCAACTTCCCCCTCCCCTTTTGTTTTTTGTGTATCTCAGCTTACATTGCTTTCCAGACTCTGATGAGTCAATGCATTTGCACTGATACTTTTCATATTTCATACCTGAGTGCTGATTCTGATTTCCTTCTTTTCTGATAAGAGCAAGCACTGTTTTTCCCCTGTAGGTAACACTTGATTTTTGCCAGACCAGAGAAAACCTCTTTTCCAAGTTAGGATTGCACAGGATGTTGTGAAAATGGCATGTAGGTGTCTCTGGTCTCTGTTTAAGATCCTAAAGCTGTTTTCTTAGCAGCAGTCCAGGTCCTGAGCAGATGTTGCTTTATAATGCAGCTGACTATTATGAATATCTAAACTATAAACAGTATAAAATCAGCAAGCAGCTATGAGAATATAAATGAACATTTCGCACACGAAAGTCTCCCAACTATAAAAATTTAAATGCTCATATAATCTTTGTCATGGCCATAGTTGTGGAACAGGGTACTGCTGAGCACTGATGTGTGCTCCAGGAGTAGGACAACCCAGTGTTTCAAGTTCAGCAGAGCATTTTTAGAGGCCAAGGTTCACAGGCTGGCTCAGGGCTTCCTTTCTTCAAGCAATTAAAGCAGCAACTTCACTTCCAGTCAAAGAGCTCCGATAATACCAGCTCCAGCTCTCACCCTGCTCCTCAACCAGCTATGAAGAGATTTTCCTTCTGCATTTTCTCTGACCTCTTCCTCCTGCTCTGCTGCCTGCCCTGATACCAGCAAAGGGAAGCATCAGGCAGCTGAGAAGATGTGATCTTGATTCTGTGATTCTGTGATCTTATGCTCTGTGGTTTCCTGCTCTGGATGGTGATCATTTGCACCCCTACGTCTTCTTATTGATCCTACCAGTTATTAGTCACTGACCACCCCCCCAGCCCAGTCTGTGTTTCAGCCTTCCACTGAAGCAGCCTCAGGAGGAGCAGTGTATTGATGAAGGGATGTTTTATTTTCCTACCTGCTGCTGCCACTTGTTTTAAAAGGAAAAAACCGCCAACCCTACATCTTTGTATTCTGAGCTTTCATTTCTCATCATGGAGCTCAGCCTGCAGAGGTAGACAAAGGATAATTAAAACCTGCTGAGCCAGCAGAGCTGGCACAAAACCAAGTAGAACCTCAAAATTTTGGAAGGCTTTGTGATTCTTATGATGATAAAAAGATGAAAGCTGGAAACACGCAACTGAATTATTATTTGGAGGCATGTAGCCCTTCTGAAGATAAATCAAAGTATCTGTGTTCAGCATAGCCAAAGTAGTTGATACTTGCCAGATTAGCATGAGGTATTGTGATGGAGTGTGGAGATAACAGTGGCACTGGGTGACTGCACAGAGAAGGTGAGGCATACGCCCAGCCAACCCTTTTTGCAGAACTACATCACCAGCATGGTTCCTCTTCAACCCGTAAAATCTCATCCTGCGTTTTATCAAAACTTTCTACAGCTTCTGTCATAACAGTGCAGAAATCGATTTATTTCAGGCAGAAAACATACTTTGAACTGCCTTATCTCACGAGCCTGTTTCAACTTTATGTAGAGTAACTGAGTAAAACTTTAACTGGCATTTAGCTGTATGAATTAACCTCGTGGGCTGTGCCCACTTGAGAGCAAAACTATTCACAGAACATTAGGGATTGGAAGGGACCTCGAAAGATCATCTAGTCCAATACCCCACCACAGCAGGGTCACCTAGACCAAGTTGCACAGGAACACATCCAGGTGGGTTTTAAACGTCTCCAGAGAAGGAGACTCCACCACCCCCCTGGGCAGCTTGCTCCAGTGCTCTGTCACCCTCACTGTAAAGAAGTTCCTTCTGAGATTTATATGAGAAGGAAGTATTTGGATTATAGGAAGTCATTCCATTTCTGAGATTTATATGAGAAGGAAGTATTTGGATTATAGGAAGTCATTCCATTGCTTCTCTTCATAGCTCATCCCAGTTAGACAATTGCATTGAAAACTGCTTGGGAGTGGATGAATTTTTAGTTCTCTATTCTCCTTTTCAGGAAAATACATAGTACTATACATGATATTTCTTAGGTGCAGAAGTATTGATGCTTTTTCCTCTCTCTAGGAAAATTTATGCTTTCAAAGTCACCATTTCATTAGCTATTCACAGTCAATTGCATGGCAAAGCAATATATCAAATTTTTTAGCCTCTACAGACTTCCAAATGACATGGTCCTGATTTACAACCAAGCTTCTTATTGTTGGTTCATAAATGTATGAGCTTCTACTCCATTCCTAGAATTCCTAGGGTAATTCAAAACTTCTTTTACTAATTCCTCTTCCATTTATGCATTAATATTTCCTGGTCTAGTGTTAGTTTCAGTCCCTGTTAGCATAGTCCTGCACTTTTGCTCGATTTCAGAAATAATTCTAAAGAAGTTCAAGCTCAGAACTGATACTTGAATAACAAAACTAGATGATGTTTTGAGGCCCCCTCCAATCCCCAATGTTCTGTGAATCTGTAAAACTAGCAAGAGTATTCTAGTCTCATTGTTGTCTTCTGAGCCAACGCATCTTCAGCTCCCAGCAAACAACTTGTCCCAATTTAGACATTGTATGTGAACAATTCCTGCGTCCTTATGTGACTACATGTTTTACTGAAGTCCATGCTCAAAATTATCATTATATTAAAACACAGGTATTCAACTCTAATCAGTCATCTTAAACAGAACAGGTGTTTCAAGATCAGCAACACCTTTTTTGAAGAAACTTTTCAAAGGTTTTAAAACATGAATGGAAACTGGTTTTAATTATTTTCTCATCTCTATGACTAAGGAAATGAAGGTATTAGTTACCATGAAAGACATTAAGAAGATTTCTAATGGAGAGGAAAATTAAAAGAATTAATATAAAACTCCACCAACGTGGTTCAAATAGATTTCTGATACATGAGAAAATCTCAGTTTTAACATCCAACATCCTGGAATCTCAGAGCACTATTCTCACAAAAGTCTACTCTTCTATGGAGAAGGTATTTTTCCATATCTCACTGATTGATTCACAGAATCACAGAACAAATGTGAAGGGACCTTGAAAGATCATCCAGTCCAATCCCCCTGCCAGAGCAGGATCACCTAGACCGAGTCGCACAGGAACATATCCGGGCGGGTTTTAAACATCTCCAGAGAAGGAGGATTCGTCAGCAGAATTTATTTTCACAGCCTACTCTTATCAGAAAAACGGCTGCGATTACTGAGCTGAACTGGTATGCAAAACCATATGGTGTTTTGGAGCTGCTTGGTTACTGTGGAGGATAAATAGCTCCTGACCCTAAACAGGATCTTTTTAAGAAAAAAAGCGGTGTCCCTATGCCTTATAAGGCGTGGGCAGGCTCACTCCAGTGCTGAAGAAGGGGCGGTAACGGGTTCATGCGGCTGGGTTTTCTCCGGCAGCGCACGCAGTCGGCTGAAGAAGTTGAGCTGAAACTGCAAAGGCTTAGTCCCCATCACATAACAGCAAAACTCAGTCAAGAGAAGAGGCAGCGGGTGAAATTTAAAATACCACCACTTGATCATGGGGAAATCAGGTGAGCAAATGCCGTTGTGCAGTTGGCTATGTGTTCTTACAATGTCTGTGCCTGGCTTTGTGCTCAGAAAGTGTTGCTGAAGCATTAGTGACTTTCCTCGGAGAGAGCCACGTTCGTTTGTGCATGGTACAGCCTGGGAGGAGCTTTCTCTCCGACATAGGGTTAGATTAAAAAAAAACCCGATGCCCACCCCACCCCCCAACCTGCTCAGTGCCGAGGCAGTTGTATTTTATATGCATCTTATATCTTGTAACTGAGAACAGCTTTGCTACGCTTTGTGAAATCACTACACCCTCCAGCTTTACAACTTACCTGCCTCACAGCCAGCCAGCGGATGCTCTGAGTGGGGGAAGATAGAGTTAACACCCCTAGAGTTAAGGTTTGGTTACCGTTTAAATGAGGATATCCTGCTCAGCTCCTGAGCCTCTCTCTATCTGTGTGGACCCTTTTGAAGCCTCTTTCTGCTCTGGCTGTGTTGTTAGTCCTTTCACCACCACTGCCAGCAATCTGCGTGCCCTGCTCTGACAGTCTTGGCTGGGGGACATTCCCATGGAGCTGCCAAGGACCTGGAGACCTTAAGAAAGAAAGAGCTCCTGCCCAGGGCTTTCTGTACTTTTGTTCTATTGAGTCATGGGTGAAAATCTCTGCTGATCTTCTGAAACGGCTGCGAAACTGGGTGGTTTATTTTGTTCTTGTGGTTAGGTCGTTGTTTCTGTGACAAATCAGAGCCTGGCAGCACATTGTGTGTCTGTCCTGTGTATAAACAGAACTTACGGGGTGTTCAGCAAAACCTGGTGCTTGATTGACTCAAATCCCCAAGCTTCTTACAGGAAAACGTGAGGAAAGGCTTTGTGTGGGTAACACTCCAGTGGGCTCCAGCATGGGTGCACTGAGGTTTTTATCTTTTTCTTTTTTCAAGGTCAGCATCAGAGTTCTCTGCAAGTCTGGCTGTAAAAGACTTAGTGGTATGATACCCAGTCCAAGCAAAGCACCATGTAGCTGCCAGTGGATGGGCTTAGCCCTGTGTCCTGGAAGCTGCATATGTTTTCAGGTAGTTTGGGGTTTAGTAAATAGTCGTACAGCAACTAAATAGCTGCTGTTGCTAAGAAGCATCAAGTTTCCCTGCTTTAGGCATAAAAAGTACAAAGATCCAATAAGTCTGTATCACATGAGTGAAGCACATTGGGCAAAAGCAGCAGAGATAGTCCAGTATGCACCTCCCAATCCCCCAAATTGTTAAAATCGCCTCTTGTTTTAATATATGCAAATTGCTGATTCGGTCATAAGACAATCGCTTGCTTTGTTATTTCCTGCACATTAGCTGTTTGTTCCACACATAGGAGCAAGGACAGACCAGCAACTCCATTTGCCAAAGCCTGGGTAATGTTTGCATCTCTGACTAGTTATACGAATAGAGCCTGAGATAGAAGTACACACTAAAAATGTTTAGTCACTTGTGTCACACTTTTCAAAACTAACAGTGGGTAAACTGAGTCCAGGCTGCTGGCTTTGGGCTGAGCATGGTATTTGTAGATGAAGAATAAAACTGAGACCATGTCTTAACAGTCCCTTAACAATCCCCTTATTGATTAAATCCCATCTGCCCTTTCCAGTATGTTGAAGTCCTCAAATTCCTGCCCTGAGATCATTCAGTGTGGTTTGCTTTGGATGGGCGAGTGCAGCTATTCTCTAGAGCTCTTATTCTCAGTGTTTTGTGTAACACACCCCATGTTCCTTCTGCAGTGCTCTTGGGAACATGATGAGGGTGGGCTTCTCTGTGCTGGAGTGTGTGTGGGATCTGCCTGCCCTCCAGAGTCCTTGCTCCTCTGCTGCATTAGAAAGGCTAATGCAGAGATTACTTGAAGGTGTAAATGTAATGGTGCTCTGATTCCTATAATGTAAGGCCACTACTTTAGAATACATGTCTTCAGAGCACTTTCTTTTAACTTCTTGTCTTTGGTAAAACTGTCTTGAGGTATAAGTATCCCAAGCAAAGAAATCCTGCTGTTGAAAGTCTCAGTTCTTTGATTAAAGCTCTCTAATGATGTGTTGTTCCTAGTTGTTGGGCTATCTTTGAAGCAGTGCTCACTGCAGTTATCAGCACTGGGCTTTCTTCAGTGAAAGTTGCAGTGTGCTGGGAGACATTGGTACCTGTGACTCAGCTTTCTTGCGGGGGTCTGCAGGTGGCTAAGCCCACGTTTATGCAGAAACTCCCTCTGTGGGTTTAGAAACATGCCTCCCATGGCCATAATTCCCAAAAAAACTTAAGCCAAGCTCGGGGATAGCCTCTTCCGTCCTCCAGCTTTTCACTTTTGCAACAGCATTTGCATTAATGTATGGTGCAGGCTTTTCACCCCACAGTTTCTAGACAAACTGAACTGAAGAGAGGGTGTTTCCTACAGGAAATGAGGTAATGCTGAGCTGGCTGCTCTTACACTGTGGCTCAGGCCACAGGGTGTCAGCCAGACTCAGCAGCTGTGTGTGGTCAGAGGCTGGGGTGTTGTGGGCAGCTTTCACTCCACAGGGGATGGATATCCATGTGAGCAGCTGTGGGTGATGCTGACAGAAGCAGCTGGCTGCCAGCTCTGCTTAGGAGCAAAGGGATTGCTGCAGCTAAGTGGGAGGCTCCAAAGATGCTGGGATTGTGGCCGAGGAAGGTCTCTGAAAGTCTCATTTCTTCTGCTTCCCCTCCAGCCCTGCCTGCTGGGAGAAGGGAATTCACCTCACTTGCTCACTTAAAACAGGGTGGAGTTGACAGCAGGGAGACCGTCCTGTTTTGTCTGGTTAGTGCGTGCAGATGCTGCCGGACAAAGACAAGCATGGGCTCAGTAAACTCTGTATATCTTTTCACCATGTTTGGTTTGCTTTTTATTTTCTTGTTTTTAACTCTTCTGCAAACATAGGTGGGACTCTAGAGAAAGGGCTGGTTGTTACTCACTGTGGACCTTGTGGAGTCATAAGGGCTGACAAAAGGTTCTAACAGAAAAGAGACAGGAACCAAACTTGGTGCAGTTTTGCATAGTGGTTTTAATCTTCCTTGAAAGCATCTGCTGGTTTTTAGTTCTTAAGATGCACCTTTGCAGCTCAGAGAAAACGACGGGCCATAACAAAGGTACCAGCACACTGGATTTGCTGTCTGAGCAATACAATGCTCACAAGCTGCTAAATGACGAGATATTTCATACTGGGCGGTAGGGAGACAGGGAATAATTTGGTCTGAGCTGCCAGCAGCTAAGCATTCATGTTTGGTAGTGGTGGGACATTTGCAGGACTTATCAGTAGAAGATACTGGCTGTCTCACTTTACACTAGAACTAACTGGAGCTGTGGTGGGAGAAGGGCCTTTCAAATATCAATTTGATCCAGCTTAAACCACCACACGACTCCAGCTTTTTGTACTGATTGCTTGGTTCAAATGGCAAATAGAGAAAATTCTGCCAGGAAGCTCTGGACCCAGTTTTTACCTCTCTGATGAGCCATTGGGGTTTTGGTGGGAAAGAGGAGGCGAAAGCAGCAGCAATCCCATGCAACAGTAGTTAATCCTGTTGACTGTTAGATTAGTGGCCTTGGCTCCTCATGCTCAAGGCTGATAAGTACCAAAGCAAGTATGAAGGACTTACACAGACCACAACATTCCATCTAGTTCTTTGTAACTGAGACACCTACCAAGTTTTTCCATGCCATAGACTTGCACATTGAAAACATCCGCTGTCCCCAAGAAATCTTTCTAAAAACAAAAGTAACGTTAAGCGCAAGGAAAGCTGTTAGTAACACACAAACCCTTAGTTTTCTATTGGTACAGTTGGTGGTGTCTGTCTTGCCTGGATTTGAATTTGTCTCAGTTGCTGCTCCATGTGTAGAAACAAAAACTATGAGAAAATTAATGTCTTGATTTTAACTGCTTTGTGGTTGATTACATATCTCAACAGGCCAGGAGCCTCTTGCAGATCACTGTTATGGCAGAGGCTGTGCTGTCCTCCAGAAGATTAGATGGAGCATATCTATGGTGTCTTTTCACAGGCAGATGTAAGCAAGTTCTGCCCAATGTTTGAAGGTCTGAACAGCAGCTCTGCCAGAGCTGGGCTGGGTGGCTCAGCAGAGGGTGGTGAGTGAGGCCGGGAAGATGGTTCGGGACTGGCTCATGTACAAGCAGGTATCAGGAGGGAGTAGCAGGCTGTGGTGTTGTAAGGGAAGGCCATATGGGCCTATTTCAGGCCACCACAAACATCATTTAATATGATTAATGTTGACTCAACTGAGTTACCGGGGCAAATCTCAGCTTTGAGCAGAATTCATGTGGGCTTTGCCTGGCCTCAGTTTTAAGCACCATCATAGCAGAGCTGCATGAAATGGTAAGTTCACTGTCCTTCTGAAGCTTTACCATGTCCCTGTTGTGGGTGCAGTGTTTGGGAGCCATTTGCTAATGTAGATTGTGAGGGCTGTCCCTGCAGATAGACTTGTCACAAGGCTCCCTGTGACTATTCAGACTAGATAGAAGGAAAAAACAATTAAAATGAGAGTGATGAGACTGACACATGTTGCCCAGCGAGGCTGAGGTTGTAGTTCATAGGATCATAGGATGTTAGGGGTTGGAAGAGACCCAAAGAGATCATCGAGTCCAACCCCCCTTCCGGAGCAGGACAAAACTATCTATCAGATCACAGAGGAACATATCCAGGCGGGCCTTGAAAGTCCCCAGAGAAGGAGACTCCATGACTCCCCTGGGGAGCCTGTTCCAGTGCTCTGTGACCCTCACAGTAAAGAAGTTCCCCCTTGTGTTGAGGCAGAACCTCCT
>JAOXOE010029317.1:0-14647 GCA_028565055.1 Phoeniculus purpureus
ACCCAGAGTGATTCTGATTCTATAACTTCTCCAGTGAAGTGATCCTGCTGTGGCAGGGGGATTGGACTGGATGATCTCTCGGGGTCCCTTCCAATCCCTGATAATTCTATGATCCTATGATCTGTCAGTTAAAACTGCCAGTAACACTGCAAATGGAAAACAGCAGACTTCTTCGGCTTGTAATGTTAAATAGTACAAAGCATGTGATAGCACAGTTCATACCAGATGGATATTTTAGTAATTTTACTCCTTAGGACGTTTCAGTTGACTCCACAGTGCTCATAGATGAATCTGAGTTTACTGGTATAAAGTGATATAAACAAACCCACGGTTTTATTCATTGTTCTTTTCATTCCTGTGTGGTCCTTTTAAAAGACTGAACCTTCTAAGTAGGATGTTGCAGTGTATTCCTTCTTTATAACTGGAGAATTTCCTTGAGAGGTCTGTGCCCAAAATCGCAGCATCAGGTTGCCTTGCAGTCCTTGTTGGATACTATGGGATGGGACCTGGCTGTACATGGAAATCTCCACTACTATTAGGTGAGAAATTGCATCTCTTTCCCTATATTTGGGGTTAGCCATTGTGATATTGTATTGCTCTTAACTACTTGTTAGACAGCAAGAGTTACCTCCGTGTAGGCATGGAGGTGGTGTTGGTAGAGCGATTGCTTGTTCTAAGCCTACCCCTCTGCCTTAGCAATCAAAGCCTGCAATCATGTCTTGTTTTCAAGTCTCATCGCTAGGTTTTTCAGGAATTAGAACTGCACCTTCAGACCACCCTGTGGTCTGGTTTAAGCCGTCTTTGCGATTATCTTTTCTTGTGAAATCCTGACTGCTGACAACAGGTACATTCAAGTGGGAAAGGATTATCATCTGTCTCAGGAACAAATCCCATCTGTATTCAGAAGACAGCTTTCTCTGAGCCTATCAATCAGCAAGTCATGTAAGGGAGAGTTCAGACATCACTAAGTAAACATGATGACTCGCTGTGTGCTGAAAATATTGATGTTGAATATTCAATGTGTAGTGAAACATCACTAAAATGGTGGTTTGGACTGATTCAAACACCTGTAACCAGAATCTGTCCCAGGAAAGAAAATTAACCACACATCGTGTAGTTGTATAGTGGTGATTAGTTTTAATTTCTACCTATGTCTTTTGGAAGCAGAGGAATTGAGATCTAGCTCATTAGTTAGATTCTTCTTGCATTAGACTCAATAGATACTAAAGCAAACAGTTGCAGATGGCCAGTGCATCTTGATTTAAAGGGGTTGGTATGGGTTTTTTGTCCTCTAAGTTTTGGGACGTTTCAGGGAAGAGGAGGGTGGTGGTTCTTCAAGGAGCTAAGAGAAGAAAAGCATCACCAAAAGTTCCTGTGGTCCTCAGTTGCAGAGAAGCTTTTCTAGCTTTATATGGTTTTTACTGATACTTCTGTTTGCTTCATCTTCTAGGAGAGCAGTTCTTTCTTACTGGCTAGCAGACAGTTCTGGAAAAGAAGATAGAAGGCCAGAAGATCATCAGAATTTTACTGTTTGAATAAAACATCACTTAGAATGCAGAAACTTTAAAAATCATAAAACTTCTCAGACAACATTTTGCAATTAGAGTATCTTGGTTGCTGTTGTTTGACATCTCTAACGGCTCACGACCATATCCAGTGGAACACGACCACAGTGACCCAGCACATCTTGCCACTGAAGAGGAAAAGACTACGTGAACTCAAATGTGATTTGAATGAGAGCACTTGGGTTTCAACAATGATGACATAGATTGCCTATGAGCTTAAACTTGCCCAAGCATAATTTTAAGGCACAGCAGTGCACAGCTTGTGCCAAACCAGTCATTCTGCACAGTAGATGTACTTGTAGAAAAAACCCCGTTCTTTCTTTGACTAGTTTCCTTTAACCAGTGTGAGAAATGGATGCTTGCCTCTGTAGCCATTAGTTCATGTGGGAGAGGTAAGGGGAACATTAGGAAGCACATTCTAGCTAGATGTCAACCTCTGAATTAGATTTCTTGGAAAAAAAATCTGACTTTTCATTCACTGTTGGGTTTTGTTGGATGTTTTTCTGGTTTGTTTGTTTTTTTTAAACAAGCTACCTACAGTAAAACTCTGACCCTGGAAGATACTTAACTAGGCAGTACTCAATGTCAATCAAATATCCTTATTTAGAGCAGAGATGTGGTTAAGGAAGCTGTTGCTAGATCTTAGTAGTGAGCTCTGGCCATTTGGCTGAGTGACCATCTCAGTGACTGTATGAGCAAGACTAACTCCCAAGATTTAGAATTATGAACAGTCTTTTACCCAATGTTTATGTCTTCAGTACAAAAGCCTCCAATAGGTACCGAAAATATTTGTATTGGTGGATATGTATAAACGTGTTTTGGAACCCTCTAGTTTCTTGGCTGTTTTATTGATATCTATATCACTAAATTCCTGTAAATATGCCATGTGTTTATGGCTGTACACACAATTTATGGCTTGGAGGAAAAATATCTCTCTGAAATGGGGATAAATACGTTTGCTACACTCTCATTTCAGAGGCATTTAAAAAAATCACAGATTTTAAGCATGCTATTGGTATTGAATTTCCCAAGTACTTCCTGAGAGGTTTGTTTAAAAAATGAAATGTTGTACGTCATCTTTAAAATGCTGCAATTTTAATACCATGTAGAAATTAAAGAGCTGTCAGTAGATGCATGAAAACTAAAATACAATGTTCAAGTAATTCCACAAGAACTTCTTACATTTCCATGCCGCATGTTCCAAGGCACAACACTACCAGTTTTGCCATTAATATCACATATTTATTGGTGCAAATTTTATCCCAAAATTCAGACCAGAAGGATGTGGGCTGCCTCCTCTATTGTATTGTACAACACATCTTCTTATATGAAAAGAACAGATACATTCAATTAATGTTTTCAAGATATCAGTGTCATCAAAATAAAATCTACTTTGTTGTAACTCAAAGTTTTACTGTAGCTCTTGCCCTGTGTTTTTATGTCCTACTGATAATAAAGTTATAACTCATTTCAACACATTATCTATAGACTCTTCAGAGCACGTTTACTCCAAATGGACTTTCAAGAGGACATAATGCAGAAGGTCTGTGTGCCGTTGGTGAAGTGGATGTGATCCCATGAAAGTGATATAAAAAGAGAGACAGCCTTGTGACTGTGGTCTCATGTCAGCCCTAATTTCAGCATTTTTAACAGCCCCAATTCAGAATTTGTTAAGCCTTACTGCAGCGGTGTCATAGAGGAAAATCTAGTTTCTGAGATTACTTCTACAAGAACACTCAACACAAATCTACGAGCTTTTGGAAAAATATTCCTGCAGTGTGGATGCTGTTCTACTATATATGGATGTACAGAAAGCAGAGTTTGATAGGAGGAGGAGTTGATTTTTCAGAAACTGCCCTTAGGAGTGTGCATACAGGTCGGCTGGAATTTCGACTATCTTTGGTGAACTATGATTCGAGTATCCACTCAGAGAGGGTCAGTCAGAAAATGTAGTTTAAGTAGGGTGGCTTTCCATTTAGACACAGCCCTTCGTCTCCGAAGAGAGGTTACACTGCAAAGTTATAAGAGACAAAACCTACCCCTGGACAACTCTGACAAACTGGATTCGCACAGCGTAGAGGTGGCCGGTTACATTGCTCAAGAATCATAGACTAGAAATCTTTTGTGCTGGATGTATTATGTAGAACAGATCATGGGTTCCTCTACATCTTGGCTTCTTGCACTTGTGTTGTCCTTCTCATCTATGCCCCTTCCACAAATCATCACAGCACACTGTATTTAGTTCCAAGACAAAGCTCATTTTCATAGAAAAGATGATAGGCGTAAACAGGGCTGTGTATTTGTATTGAATTAGGAATGACATAAGCATGATGCCTAAAGAGATTTCACACTAATTCTGTGTAAGTAGAGTGTTTTAGAATAACATGTTTGTTCTTGATGTTAAACAGCAGTCATGTAATTTTCGAAACTACTTTGCATCCCACTGATTCGAATCATCGACACCAATGACTGCCCACCAGAGATATGGTAGTACTGGGAGTATTTAGGGTTATATAAGAACCTAAGGTGAAAATAAAGGGGAAACTTTATATTTTTCTTGTAAAATTCTAAATATTTTGATTTCAAAGGGAAAGCATGTAGCTCATGCTCTTCAAACTATTTTGTTTCCATCCTTTCCCAGTTACACAAATTAGGATTGGCCTTATTCCCTGCTTTGAGATGCTGCCAGCATTACTGCATTTGATAGCCTTCTCTGCTAGGCCAACACAACAGCAATGTTAATATATGAAATTAAATGTTCTTTGTAGCAGGAGGGAAAAATGTTTAAATAATAGTAGTGGAATGTTTTGCCTATACGGCTGAAACAAATTAAGGCTTGAGTGGAAGATCCATAAAGATCGGTCATCACGTTATTGCAAGGAATGACAGCAAGAGGAACACGTATCAGCTGGCAGTCTCTCAGGATGTCTGCACTTCTGAACTACCAAAGCCATGACGTTACGTTTTCCTGGCACCCTTACTGGGCCACCCTCTGGCTTTTCTTCACCAGACCTTTGTTAACATTTTCAGGATTTTTCTTATGTAATTTGACTATGAGGGGACGTGTCATAGAATTATTAGCATGTTGCTCTTTCTGAGCAGCAAGTTCTTATTCTCTCTAGGTTAACATTACCCCAAGAGGCATAGTGCAAAAGTAATTATTGGGTTATTAATTTAACAAAGACTTAATTTTAAATGCAACCTGTCCAGTTTAAGAATAAAGCGATAGGCTTGGCACTTAACATGAAACAAAGCGCCTTCATAAGTCACAGAAAGTATGAATGCCAGTGGGTTTATAAGAGCTAACATTTTACTGTTAATTATCATTTCTAGGTAAAACAATTTACCCCCAGTACAGCTTTATAGTGAAGTTTATGCAGCTTTTTTGATATGGACTCATATCTACAGGCATGACAGACTGCAGTTTAGACACACTGCTTGTTTGTGGTAGGAGTGGGGAGAAGGATTCACGGATGAATTTGTTCAGGGCTCCATGCTGTGACTTATACATTAACCATGAAGCATCATGCTTATGCAAATGTGTAGCAGCTCAATTAGGAAGATGGCACAGAACGTTGGGAGTAGTGTTATGAGCTATTGGACCTCTAAAATATGAACCTTGGACAAATTTTCAAAAGCAAAGTAGATCTGAGGGTCTCTTTTCCTTCTGAAAACTAGTGTACAATTGTATTCTCAGTGCTTATTTCATGCCTTCAACATTAAAATAAGGCTCTATCCCGGTTGGCATGATTTTTCCTAGTCATTGAAGAGTAGCTGTGGATATTCTGAATCACTGACAAGAAACTAGAATGTTCATTCAGAGCACAGGCACGCTGAGAATATTCAGAACCTTTTAATATTTGGAGAATTTTTGCTGTGTGTTTTGAGAATTCTGCTTTCCAAAAAGGCTGACTTTGGCACTTCCTTTCCTCTTGCTGAAACATGGGATTAATCAAAGTATTCTGATTTGCATCCTGAAAATTCAACGTCTTCAATGCAAATATGCAGAATATTAATCGTTCTGCTTTAGACTATCTGGTTCTGTTACACAGATGAATCCGTACTCTTGTGCGGACAATAGCGTTAACAAAACTACCAGCATGTGTTTCCCTATTTCATGGATGTGTGTCAACATCTCTTCAGATTTATTAGTAGGAGCTGGTAAAAATATATGTTATAATTAGGAAAGTAAAATAAAGTGGATTTTGAACTTAAGAGCTGATAAAGGAGCATCAGGTTTTTCCAGAGTTACTGCTGTAGGCAGGGCTACAGAGGTAAAAACAAACTCTGCACTGGTGAGACCACATCTGGAGCTTTGTGCCCAGTTCTGGGCTCCTCGGTTCAAGAAGGATATGGAGCTCCTGGAGGGAGTCCAGCTTAGAGCAACGAGTATGATGAAGGAAGGGGAGGCTGAGGGTCTCTTGAGGTGTCTCTTTAGCTTGGAGAAAGGAAGACTGAGGGGTGACCTCATTAATATCTAGAAATATGTGAGGGGTGGGTGTCAGGAGGATGGAGCCAGGCTCTTCTCAATGTCATCCAGTGACAGCACGAGGGGCAATGGGTGTAAGCTGGAACACAGGAGGTTCCACATAAACATCAGAAGGAACTTCTTCACTGTGAGGGTGACAGAGCACTGGAACAGGCTGCCCAAGGGGGTTGTGGAGTCTCCTTCTCTGAAGATGTTTAAAACGCGTCTGGATGCGTTCCTGTGCGATTTGGTCTAGATGATTCTGCTGTGGCAGGGGGATTTGACTAGATGATCTTTCGAGGTCCCTTCCAGTCCCTAATGATTCTATGATTCTATGATTCATGGGTTCACACTGAGCCTCTGCTAGATCAGACAGAACATAAGCCAAACAGCAGCCCAGTGTGCACTACTGGTAGCATCATTAATATTTGCCTTATAAAGCCACGATGAGTTCAAACTTGTGGATAGACACCATATTCCATACAACAACTGGCAGACTTGTTATTCTAGTCACGATTCAAGTAATTCCATTGGTCATCTTCCATCCCAGTGCAAATACATAACTCCTAACATTATGTGCCTGAATATTGTTGCATTATACTGTAAAGCAGCAGATGTGGGTGGAATACTCCAGCACACTCCATGCTGAAGCCAGTTTCATTATGTTTGCAAAAGGCAAATAGAGATACATCAGAGTACTTTATTATAATGTCACATTCCTGACACTACAGTAAAAGTTGATTTGGTGTTTCCATTAGAAATCTCATTTTCAGAGGCTTATGACTCATCCATCTCAGTTTTTTCAGGATGAGATTTACCATATAGACCTCGGTCTACTTATAATTCCTCCCCTAAAAAATCGGTCAGTATTGGTTATCTGCACATTTTAAACCCCAAGACCTCAAATAAATTGTTTTCTTTCATGCTATTTCATTTCTTTTCAACATTATCAAGTAATCACATCCTTCTTTAAAAAATATAAAAGCAATTAAGAAATTTAAGTTAAAATGTCCTTGCTCTATTTACATCTCATTCTTACTGCTTTAATCAGAAATTTGAGCTCCTATTTGGGAAAACCTGTACAGATTCTTTAAGACACCTACCACAATTTTGTCAGCAATTTTCAAAGCGCTAACTGAAAAATCTATGTTTAATATATAAAAAAATACATATACTGAGCATTATATATAATGTTTAATAAATGCTACCATTCTATAATTTGTGGGGTGATTGTCACACACACACACGAAAGCAAACAAATGGGAAATCACCCCTACTTATTTGCATCATCAAGAGGTTCTGGTCTGTTACACTACTGCAAGCATCACAATTCTGGAGATCTGATTGAGTATCCTAGCAATTTTTAAGCCAGTGCAAGCAAATTCACTGAAGATTTATACAGTTTTTGTATTCACTGTAAAACATCATCTATCTAACTCCAGTTCTTGGATCGCATTTTCCAAGTTATATATGTTTTCAAGCTCAAAGTGTAACAAATCATTGCACTAATAGTTGTTATGAAGAAGTGGGAACTGATTATTCTCTTTTAAATGCCTTCAGAGTTTTCTCTGAGCTGTATGGAAAAGCTGTTAGGAATGTTTAGAAAAATCGTTTTGGCTACTAGATGTATTAGGAATACAGGCCCATTTCCAAAACATGACCTAGACATAAAACACTGGCTATTGAAGCACAAGTATTACAAGCATCCAGCACCCAGAGTAGAAAACACAAGAATGGAGACTGGGTCAAACAAACAGACAAGCACCTGCATAAGGTGAGACTATTTTTCCAGGAAAACTTGAAAGGTAACCAGTAGGGGAACTCTAGTAACGTCAATTCCATTTTTTTTTCTGGCTATAAATCTGGCTGGAAAAGTTACTGGAAATACCTGCTATTTACAAGGTTCATGGAGGAAGGCGCCCTAAATATTAACAATCTCTCTACACAGCACTCATCAGAATAAAGACTGAGATAGCTACTTTTTTCAAAGTCATATTTTTCATCTTCCATAGGAATTTTCTAGTAAGTCTATACTTTGCACAAAGGAGAACAGTTGAAACTTTAACTATTTTCTAGAAATTATCTAATAATTCATAGTTTTACTCACTGGGAGATTCTAACTAAGTGCTTCACCATGATTCTGCTCTTGAACTTTGTATTACCATCACTCCTTTGGAGAAAACCAAACATCTTTGACCAGCCTGCCTTCTAGAATAAAAATACTAGGTTTGTAATCTGTCTTCATTTTGCAAAGCTTTCTAGAAAACATCCTAAAGCCTCCAGAGACACTGTGGTCTCTGGATTGCTGGAAGGATTACTAGTTGGTTAAAATACTTTGTATTGCCAGACAGAAGGTAGCAGGTAAAGGTTATACATCTGCATAGAAAGAGTATAAATGCTATCTATAATATCATAATGTTTTACAGTTGGGTCAAAATGATTGTTGACTCCACCTAGAGTTCACTCTTGGAGCCCTGAAAACATCAATAATCTGCATTCATGTCAGCACACTCTGAACACACAAACAGAGGCTGGATTTAGTCACATGATGTATGCACCTTCTGAACTAGGTAGAAACTAAAGTGGTGTAAGAGTGAAGAAACAGTTGCGACCCTTCAACATTTCTGTGCAGCTGGAGAATGAGCTGCTCAACATCACGTTTATCTCTTCAGAAAACAAGCTGTTTAAACATGCTACCCACACCACCTTATTCCAAGGGCATTACCAGTTTCACTTACTTAACATCAAAGAATAGGTAAATGAGGAAAGACAGAAATACTCTTCAACTTTAGTACAGCCACAAACTGCCCTATAATCCAATAGTGAAGGTTACAACATCTTTAACTAATTAACACAAGATATACACTACACAATGCAGAGCCATTTGCTCTCTTGGTAAGACGGTACACGGAGGAATTGGTCTAGTAATTACTTAACAAAATACTTCAAGGACAAAGGAAGAAAGGAAAAAGAAGCCACAACTTCAGGAGGACTGTCTGATTGAGGCTAACGATATCAGCATCAGCACACCTTAGAGCACAGTGAGCAGTGAGCAAGTTAAGGTCTATCATCTCTGGTGTGCTTTGCTGTCACTGCCTATCCTATGCTAACAGGAGCGTGTGGAAGCATAACACAGTGCAACGCCTGATCCCATTGCCACAGCTTAACAGTGTTTCTGCCGTATGAGTTCTGCTGTAGACAGACATGTGACATGCTGTGACATGAGGTCAAGGTGGGCTGCCTGTGTCTGTCAACCACTGTGCTGCACCTGGGAGTTACCACAGTGCATTTTTCTATTTCTACAACTTGATGCCTTCTCCTGCACCATGTTCTCATAGTTACAATTAAAAAAAAACCCCAAAAAACCCAAAAATCCATAACATATTTGCTTAACTGCTGCAAGAAACCAGCTAACTCAACTCCAACACTGTTTCTCAGAAGTGTTGAATCAAGGAAATGAAAAAGAAATTATGTTAGTGTTCTCCAAAGCACTTTTGAGGATGTCACTCCTTTTCAGCAACAAAAATACATTTCCAAATTACATACTGTGTTACAGGGTTTTATTGAACAACCCCTTGTCAGATTTGTAGGTAGAGCAGTGGCAAAACAGTACATGGTTGGCAGCAGCAGTGTGACTTCAAACATTGACAGAAGCATAGCAGGCTGGCTGCGGAGAGTGCAAGGGAATATTTTATATTCTTTCCTTCACTTATTAATCTTGGGGATTTATTGAAGGCTTAAAAATCTTAACCTAGAAAAATAACAGGGAAGCAGCAGCTGGTGCTTTTCTTAGTCAGAAATTAATGCAAGTCTACACTTGGACTTTTAAACTCTGCTTTTCCTTGAGAAACTGAGAAAAGCTTGGCCTTACAGGTTAGCTACATACAAAGTAACTCCCCAAAATAATGCTGACCCTACCTATCCTCAACTTTAGAAAATAGAAACAGGCAAGTGGTTCAATAGAACAAGGTTAGCTAATCCTAAAATTCAGTTAAGGGAATAGAATATGAAACAAATCTTTCTGACTGTTATGAAACTATTTCTAGTGAGCACTGATCAGATCTTAGTAATTTAGTTATACTTAAATATTATTAGGATTTTAGTTATCGAGACAGAAATCAGTGCCCAGCTGGTTTTCTTACCAAAACACACTTGTGACAAATGCTTTTGTGTCCTCTCTATTTGAACTGAAAATGGTATGGAGTTATCAATCATCACTTAACACTGTAATTATTCATGTATTTGGTTATAAGAGAATTCAGATTTAATGTTTTGCTTTTTCTCAGTCTTCACATGCAAGAAGAACCCCAGGACGTCTCTACATTCTCTAGCACATAAAAAGAAACATTTCAGGGTGTCTGATGTTTTTGTAGATACAGTATTGTTCTTGTGTCCTCCAGTTCTGGAGCCCTTATTACAAGAAGGATATGAACATGCTGGAGCATGTGCAGAGGAAGGCCACCAGGATGATCAGAGGGCTGGAGCACCTCTCCTATGAGGACAGACTGAAGGACTTGGGGCTGTTCAGTCTCAAGAAGAGGGGGCTCTGAGGTGACCTTATTGTGGCCTTCCAGTATCTGAAGGGGACCTACAGAAATGCTGGGGAGGGACTTTTTACGATATCAGGTAGTGACAGGACTAGGGGGAATGGAGCAAAGCTGGAGCTGGGTAGTTTTAGACTGGATGCAAAGAGGAAGGTGTTCACCGTGAGAGTGGTGAGAGCCTGGAATGGGTTGCCCAGGGAGGTGGTTGGGGCCCCGTCCCTGGAGGTATTTAAGGCCAGGCTGGATGGGGCTCTGGCCAGCCTGATCTAGGGTGGGGTGTCCCTGCCCATGGCAGAGGGATTGGACTAGATGATCTTTCGAGGTCCCTTCCAATCCCTTATGATTCTATGAAATTTTACATCAAAGTCACTCTGAACAATTCACTGTTGTTTTTTATTTTAAAAATCCCAATTCAAAGCTGGCTGTTTGCCTTTGAAATGAAAAGAACCATTTTACCCAGTTAAAATTGTAAGGGAAATGTGGGTGAGCTGGGTGTTGGTCTGGTCAGATCAGTGTGTGAGGCTGTTTCAATGATCACATTCAAGATAGTGTTGCTGCGTGTTTTAAGGCCACAGAACTGCTTGAGACAGCCCAGTGCAGAGCCTCAAAGGTGGTGGAGTGGAGCATCTCCCTGATGAGGAAAGGCTGAGGGAGCTGGGTGTCTTGAGCTTGGAAAATGAGACTGAGAGGTGACCCCGTGAATGTTGATCAATATGTGAAGGGTGGATGTCAGGAGGATGGAGCTCAGGGGGAGCCAGTGATAGCACAAGGAGCAGCTGGTGTGAGCTGGAACAGAGGAGGTTCCACATCAATATGAGAAGGACCTTCTTCTCAATAAGCTCTGGAAGGGGCTGCCCGGGTGAGCTGTGGAGTCTTCTCTGGAAACGTTTAAAACCCCCCATGACTGTTCCTGTGCGACTGGACGTAGGGGATCCTGCTGTGGCAGGGAGATTGGACTGGATGATCTTTCGAGGTCCCTTCCAATCCCCAACATTCTGTAAGTCTGTGAAGCCCTGTAGTGCCCTCTCGTGATAGTTGAGGCTCATTGTCGATGCTGCTTCTCTGACATGGAGAGTACTTTTATCATTCTGTTTGCAACTGAAAGGCCATGAAACCACTTTCATTCTCCAGCATAACCACACAAAGGTCTGTTTTAAAACCTGAGGTCTTCCCTTGAATTAATTTCAGGGTTTTTTTCCCTCCTCTCCTGCAACTTCCGAAGTAAACAAAACGCTTTTTCTTTCCCCGCTGGAAGGTGTTTGGGATTTGGGCATCTCTGCAGAGCTGTGCATTTCTTATATGGATTGCCTGGCACTTTGTTGTCCCTGTGGACACTGCAAATACAATCCCAGCTACCACTGGAAAAGAACCCTAGTGTAATGATTTTTAGTGCAGTCTAATGCCTGAAAAGCCAAGAAACAGGAGCTAATACCTTGGCCAAAGCTGCTGTTTTTGCAGCTAAGTACAGCTAATCCTAAACCCTAACCTGGGGGTGGCAGGGGAAGGGTGGCACAAAGAAGGGTGAGGGTTGGGGTTAGGATGCCTCATTGTGGTGGGAAGCTTTGAGGGGCAGCTGGTTCCACATACACGGAGTCGATGCTGAAGGTGGTTGTTCATGATGGGCCGTTCTGCTGAGACCCAGCTGCCTGCAGAGGATGGAGGGGGCTGTGGTTAACTCTCTGATCTATATTTAGACACTACTCGATCTCTTGGGCGCTGTCAGGAGCTCCCTGATACTTGACCCTTTTTACAGTCCTGCTAACAGAGTGGAATTGGGGTCAGAAGCTCTTCCTGTGCCTGTTAGAGGATAGTGCTTCCAAATTCTTCCTTGGGAGACTAGGGCAGAGAATGGAGAATCCACCTGTGCCTTTGCTGAAGTTCATTCAGGCAAGCAGAGAGAAAACGAAAGGTTTAACCCAACTGATTTCTTTCTGCTTCTCTCCATTTGTTCTTCCTCTCTTTCTCAGGCCCTACCGCCGTGGTAGAAATATGGGGTCGGAAAACCCGCAGAACCCTGGCTGTAAGATCATGACCTTTCGTCCTACCCTCGAGGAGTTCCGGGACTTTGGGAAGTACATTGCTTACATGGAATCCCAAGGAGCTCACCGAGCAGGGCTTGCCAAGGTGAGTTGCTCTGGTTTGGGTATGTGAGAGCTTCCTGAGACCCTGCTCTGTGTAGGCAGTCTGTGAGGTTCCATCACCTACAAACAATTTGCATTCAGGTAGTTGAGCAGAGTGGGGTTTTGAACATCCTGCCTGCCGTCCCTGTTTCAGTGCATGGGGAGGGGAAAGGTTGAGGAGTTAGAGGTCCTTCCAGAGAGTGAGAGAAGTGATATTTGCAGGGTGTCTTTTCCTGATCCCTAACTGGAAGCCAAGGACATTCCCAACCCATGGGTTAAGAGTATTTCTGTGCCCTGTTGTTGTTGCTGAGGTCCTCAAGGGCTGGAGGCCTGAGGTTTTCAGCTCCTCGAGTGTGTAGGGTAAAGGATTAAGCTTTTGCGGTCTGCTTAGGTTTGGGTGGGGGACAGGGACTAAATCACATCTCTGTGAATTGAGGAAGACTCTTTACTCTTACCTTTTCAAAGTCCTGGCCTCCCATCTCATGCTGCCTTGAATTTAGAGCTGTAAATGTGTCCCATACATGTCTGTGAGTCCTAGAATACCAGAAAGCCTTTAGGGCAGCTATAGAATTTCTCTGGCCAGCAATAAAACATCTTTCTGCTCCTTCCCATCCACATCTTGCTCTGAAATGGATAAAACTTCGAGAACTCTTCACGTGAAGCTTTTAAGTCTGAGCACTTGGAAAAACTCAGGACTGACTGATTAGAAAGAGAGAGTTTTGTAGCTGTCATGTTGCCCCATAAGCTGAGGGAGACCATTTGTTCTGACAAGGCAGCTGTTACAAGTGGTATTTAGTGGAAGTTAATAAAGCTCAGCAGAGGAGTAAAGCTGCTAGGCATGAAACAATTCTTATTTCTCCTAAACACAGGTCAGTCGCTGGTTTTATTACAGCTCTAAGTAGAGCTGGGTATTGATAAAAAGCCCGTTGAAATGTTCCCTTGTCCGCTCAAGTGTACCAGCAATTACTTGCCGTGAGGCCACCAGGGTAGATTATTTTAATGAAGGTTGTTGGTGAATTCTAGGTGTTGTCAAGAAATCACTTACCGGGCTAAATCTGAGCAGCTCAAATTCATTTTTGTGTCTCTCCTTTTCCAACTGCAGTTCAGAGCTTTGTAATGGAAGCAGAGCTCATCATATCCTGGAGGAACCCTGGCCATGGAAATCAATAACCTGTCCTCTAGTTCTTGTAGCTTTTTTCAGGGGGTTAATCCTGACACTGAATTAGATCACAGATACTTCATTTTTTCATTCCACGTGCCCACCGAACGTCCTCCTGATTGTTCTCTGATCTTGAGCCTAGAATTATTGGCAGCTCCTGTGTTTAAAATTACAGCTTTTTCTTCCAGATTCAGCGCTGCTTTGCAGCAGGGTTGTTTTTCTGTTCAGCCTCCACGAGTGAGGAAGCAGTTCTGCATACATTCCCCACGGTTTTCTTTTGTTCTTCCCTACCCTTTGCTCCTTTTCATTTGAGTTGCTCCCTGATGGGTCAGCTCCAAATACAGAAATGTCAACAGCAATAATGCAACAGGATTTAGAGCCTTCCTGGGTAAAAAAATCCATCAAACCAACAAAAAAAAACCCCTCCAGCCCATCCCCTCCGGTGGTATCCTGGATGGAATTGTTCAGGCTAATACAGAAGGTTAGGGATGCAGTACAGTGGTGGATCTGCTGGGGGCGGCTTTGCAGAGTGTTGGGTGAGAGAGGAATGCAGCTCCGGAGGAAAAGTGGGTGCACTCCATCTGTCATGCAGCAAATTTCCTTGGTATAACTCTGTATCTTTTCATCCTTGCTGGTCATCTCCAGTCTATAAATATTTGAGGGGTGGGTGTCCGGAGGATGGAGCCAGGCTCTGCTCAATGTCATCTAGTGACAGGACGAGGGGCAATGGGTGTGAGCTGGAACAGAGGAGGTTCCACATCAATATGAGAAGGAACTTCTTCACAGTGAGG
>JAOXOE010029318.1:0-14646 GCA_028565055.1 Phoeniculus purpureus
GCAGTTAGATACTAGGATAAAGGTTGGACTCAATGACCCTGGAGGTCCTTTCCAGCCATGATGATTCTGTGATTCTGAGGTTCTGTATTGTATCTCTATCTTTTAGTCTTTTATTTGTAACAAAAATCTATAGAAGAAATAAATTATCTTTCCTTAAATGTATTTTCAGTTGAAATCAAGGTCATTATGTAGACTATAAACCAACTGGATTTGTCAGTGTTCATCTGTGTTCTGTTTCCTTTATAGATAGTCTGTTCCTGAGCAACGAGCTAATTAACTAACTTTGAGATGATTGACCTATAAATGAGCAAAGATCCAAGTTTAGAGTCCTCTTTATAAGAGATACAAATGTCTTTCCAATTTCTCTTTAAATTATGAAACATCAGATTTTCATTTAACTCAGTTCACTAATTCTGTAACTTTGTCCATACTCTGTTCAGTGTTTTTAACGGAACATCACCATTTATAAAGGGACATTTTCTATCCAGACAGTACATTTGTTCTAGTCCTTACATCCATTTGTTGGGATGACCCCAGAGCTAAACAAAAAAGTAGGTTCAATATTAGGAGTCAGTAGTAAAAAGTACATCACATGAATGCTACGTGTGACTACCTTAACAGTTCAGACTGTATCACTTGCTTTAGGCCCACTGTCAGATGCAAATACTGTCCATAGAAATACTGGTTCTCATAAAGTTTGATATAATTAGTATCTGTGTTTCTATCCAAAAGCTTTGGATACAAGCACAATGTAATATTTGATTCAGAATCTTACCTTGAATTTGGGTTCTTAGTTGTAATAGAAGCCTCTATCCAATGAGAACCCAAATCTCTGTGTCCCTTACACTCATCCTAATGGCATAATATCTCAAAATGGCCTAAGTGACTCTTTGCTTGATGCATATTTTAAGCTTCCTTTGCAAGTGCTAAAATCAATATCAGATTAAGTACAATTACTTCAGTAGTATGAGGTTCAGCTCTGAACTGCCAAATTAATTATTTGGTTAAGTCTATTTAATTTCACCTACTTAGTTTGCAATCAGTTAATAATGCATAGCTCTTCTTGAGTATTTGAGACACTACCTCCACGTTAATACAAAATTTATCACGTAAATTGCTTGCTTTTGAAATAACCACTGCTATTGATTTTGTTCCAAGATGAAAACTGAACATCTTTTTGTTTAGCTCTCTAATAACGTGTCATACTTTAGTGGAGTCATATGTTTTTGCTCATCTATCCAAGTAATGTACTTCTGTGCTAGGCTTTTATTCTTAACATACAGTTCTTTTTCTCATTTCCTGATGTTTTAATACTTGGTCTGCAAGTTCAATGTTATTTAGGGAAATGAGACAGTTGAATGTCTTACCTGCTGAGACTCTCATGTATTACTAATCTGTTTGCTATATCACTAGGCAGAATCTGGAAAATCTCTCTTACAGAACTATACATTAGGAAGGCAAAGATTTTTACTGCATCGCATTCAAATTACATCCAAAGTAATTATCAAATATCAGTTAAAGAATGGGAGGTTTTTGTGTGTTTCTTGATCTTCTGTAGGTAATTTGATATCAACAAAAGTTCTAACTTTTGGTAAAAATTAGGTAAAATTGGAGAGATCTGGGAACTGCTAGTTTTTTTATTTTCAGCCAAAAAGGCTGTTTGGAACAGGAGCTGTTTGGAATTTTGCAGCACCAAGCTCTTCAGAGACTACATGTCTACCAAAAGTGCACAAGTGATTCTTAATTTAAAAGGGCAGTGTCTGCTACTGCAGAACCATTTCCACTGTTCCTTCCCTTGAGCCCAGGAGGTCTCACAAGTTCTACAGCTTTTTTAGCCATCTATGTGAATAACCCATCTCCTGCACCGAAGGCTTATCATTAGGCATTTGAAAAACAAGGACAGCCTGAAACATGAAGTTTCTGCACTGAAGTGCAAAAACCAATTCTACAACAGTAGAAATCAAGTAACTGCTGTGAAGTGTATGACTACATGGAAAGTAAAATAAAAAACCCCTCATTTTAATATTTGAGATGATACTGATGAGACATGTTCAAAGGTGCCTGACTTCAGACACTCCACAGGGAATCATATTTAGTCAGTGAATACTGTATTTTAAAGTTTAAGCAGCGCATTAAGGCATGATTGCCTTAATGTTTAAACTGACTGATTGTGGAAACTCTCTCAAGCAGTACTTCTATAAAATAAAAGTACTTGAGTTTTGTAGCTGGCTTGTGTCTTGTTATTTCTATTGGTATAGAAAAGACCAAATCCTCATGTCTAGATGTCTATTGGACCAGCTGTCATGAAACAAGGAATTGATTAATTTTGTAGAAAGAATTAAGTCTTGTTCAGGATTTTCAAGGCAATATTGAGTCCCAAGTGTTATAACATTATTGCTCCTAGATGAGATTTCTCATGAAGAGTGTCCTGATTGTCACAACACCAAGGCTGTCCAAGACAAACTTTTTTAACTTCACATCCCTTTAGGGGACAAATAGAGATCATGGCTGCAATAAATCCGTGGTTGCAAAAAATGTCCGAGATTTTCTGCTGCACTCTGTGTTTCATTTGTACAATTTAGGTAACTTGAAGATATTACTAGTAAGATAGGTACCATGTTAACATGGGTTTTTTTGCTGAAAACATTAATATAAAATAATCCTGTCTTTTAACATGGATATATATGGGCACACAGTGGGCACACAGAAAGAAAGGAGAAGAGAACAAAAAGGAGCTATCCTGACATTGGCAAACATTACTTTATATGTAAACTGCATGAATGTCTGAGAATTAATATAATGAAGTAACATTAGGATACTATGACAACTACATACTGATGTAGTACTAAATATTAGAGTAGAGGCTTGGCATTCTTTTAAGAATTTCTGCTGAAATTGAGTTCACAAGACTGATAATGAATATAGGGTAATGTGCCTTTTAAAGTTCTTTTAAAAGCTTAGTTACTGAAAATCCAGCAAAACCCACAAGGCATTCCCATGCTCCTTCAAACAGGTATTTTGCAGTTTTGTGTTAAATCAAATAAGAAAATATTTGGAGTTATTGACAGGCAGGCATCTCTGTAAATCAGTGTGCACCTCTTTACATCTTTGACAAAAGCAAAAGTCTCTATGCCCCAAACGCATTACAGATTGAAGTCCTTTTTCTGATTTAGATAGAATGAAAATTTTAAGAAGGCACATTTCTACCAGTTAAGACCTTGATTAGAACAAAATACATCAAAGTGGCAATATTATGTATAGCTTATTTCAGACAAAGGTAAAATGTGCTAATGAATTAAAATAACAGCTTTTAGTGTGTACAGAAAAACACTGGTGATTTCTTCCTCTATTTCCTCTAAAAGTTATACAAAATAATATACAAATTTTGATCCCTAATCTACTGAGTGTTAAAAAGTGCTTAAAAAGGTCAAATTTATAAAATTCATATGCATTTTATATAGACTTTCTATCAGTTAAGAACATGAATGATGTAGTAGAATACCAGATATGTAATATAATAACTAAAACTCCTTAGAAAAGAGTAGTGTATTCTCTAATTGGCCGACTAAGTTAAAGAGTGAGAATAAGCATAGTCCAAAAATTGGAGAAGAATAATTAACTGTTGATTTTAATATTATTCTGGGGGCTGCAAGTCATTCAAACCTTGATCTGTAGATTAGTTTTGATAAAACAGTAAAATATTTTCCCTAAAGTCAGAGTAAACGCGTGAACACAGAGTTCTGATGCTGTTCTTATTTTTTAGGGAATGTTTCTTTTCTTTACTTTTTTTTCTCATTCCTCGTCCTCCTCCTTAATTCTTTTAAGTATGTAAAAGAATAGAATTTTGTTTTGACCTATGTCAGGTCATTATCTAGTCAGAAGAATGGAAGTATAAGAAAAAGTCCTGCAAGAACAGCAGGACATCTTGCAGGACTATGCTGGTTCAATGAGTTAAGTAAAATGGTTCAGAAGCAAGCCATTAATTCAAGGTTAAAAACTTTTCAGTTTTTAGACGTATTTTAGCACAACTATTACTTTTGTATAAATGCTTTCCCTGCCATTTACAACTGCTGCTGTCGTTGAGATTTTTCCCAGTACAGTAACCTTCTGTAGGCTATGACATTTAATTCTTTGAAAAGTTAATATTAGAAAACTGTCTTAGATATTGTAAACTATCTTTCACTGTAGTTAAGAAAGTAATTGGCATAATGCAATGATGGTATTGGAAGCATCATATAATGAATATGGAGAGTTTATTCTCCTCTAATGGCTATTAATTTAGTAGTGATCACAATTAAACAGAAACTGGAAAGATGTCCAAGCTTTCAGAAAGTTAAAAATGAAGTACTTAAGAAGAGTGAATCTGGACTGCATTGGCCATAAAAGCTGGTCTGGTATGGCACAACACTGCATGCATCTGTTCTTGTATAAATCCACCTATTTTCCACATTTTTAGTATACAATGGTGTAATCTGTGTCTAAGTGTGTATGTGAATGTATCACACATTTATTGACCTATTGTAAGGGGTTTGTCTCAGCTCCTGCCTGACTTGTCATCGGTTAATCAATTGATCAGGTCTGACATGAGATTTACAAATTAAATATTTAGCGTGCTAATGGGCCAAAAAATCTGCACAAAACCAAGGAGAGTTCAAATCCACTTATGAATGTTGCAGGCAAAAGCAAAGTCTAGCTTCATTTGGGGAAAAAAAAAAACCCAATGCATTTAATTTACACAACACAAAAATCCCAACAAAAGGGCTTATAGAGGGATTAATAACATGTTCTTACATAGCTGAGCCAAGCTGCTACCTCCAGCCTCTCAAAGGGAAGAGTCTTCCAACAGTTCTTGCTCCTTTTGGAAACCTGATGTCTGTCTTTTAGACTGTGTGTATATACCTCAGTGTTAGAGGATATTTTAAGGGCAAGTTCCAGGTTCCCTGTGCCTCCAAGCCAGTTTTCCAAGCTAGCATGCTTATTGCTACAGACCACAAATGAGGAGAAGATTCTTTCCATTTCAGCATCAGTGTATTGCAGGTGACACTTCTTGTTTGCTGATCTCTGAAGTTCCAATTTCTGACCTGACTTTGCTGATCTACTTCTTAGGAAGCAGTTAACACAGAGTTTGTTAAGCCAGTAAGCTGTATGAGTTGAACATTGCATCAAAGTTTACAAAGTTTACAGAGGTCTTTGTGCCATTAGACCTCTGTATAGGCTGTTGAAATTTATTAAAGAGCAAACTATAGACCGGGATTGTACAAAGTACCATGCAAACAATTCATATTTACCTTCTTAGAGCTTGATCTACAGAAGTTAATGAAACACCTTCTGCCTAGGAAAATGAAATGCTGCATCTCAGCAGGGTAAATAAATATATCTCTGAATGCCTGAGGAGTAGGTGGTTGAGAAATGTGTGGTTGAGTAAAAAGCAGGTGCCTTGGGAAGGTACAGTGACATAATGACATATTAGTATTTTTGATCTTTCCCAACTATATACATTAAGTGCTGAGCTCTGATAGCACCGGTTCTATGGTAAGAGGGAAATGTAACTGTTGTAGTTTGAATTTAGTGGGATTTAGCCTTAGGGCTCAGGAGTTCTATGGCAACTGTTGATAAGCATCTTGGAATTCAAAGCACTCCCATAGATTGAGCCTGGCCAACAAGCATCTCTATGAACAAACATTTTTTAATTTTTTTTAAGTATCTAAAAATCAAACTCCATTGGTAGAGGTGAGCAGTGTTGGTAAATATTTCTAAGTACTAAGTACTTTCTAGCTACTAAGTGTAGTCTGGTAATCACAGGAGATGTTATGGTCTGGTAAACAGGCATTGTGCTAACCTCCCCCCCCAGCCATACAATAAAATAAAATACAGTTAAAATAAAAAAGATGCCATTTGGAAAATCTCAGCCTTGCCTCACTGCTGGACTGATTTTAGAGACACCCATAAATAACCTATGAAGGGATATCTCAAGCGTCAACCTTTTGGCTCATTTACCTGCCTTCCTCCTCCATGTGGATTGATGGCACTTGGGGAACAGCATTTGCCTAGACATTACAAGTATACATTTTCATTATATTACAATATTTATTTATTATATTTGGGGACAGCAAAAGTGCTAATTGCAATATTCTTTTCAATGTTGCTTCTCACTCTAATATGGGTATTGATCCCACTCTAATGTGATTTAATTGTCATTCTTTTATGTAATCTCATTCTTGACAGATAATATCTTTGTCACTGCAATTGGGAATAAAACTTCTTAATACCAATGTAGTATTTATGAAGCAGGTATTCTCTTTATTATGACCAGACACTACAGGTGGACACACAGGAGATATTTCCTTCCAAAATGTGTGCTTCTTACTGCAGTGCTGGAGAGCTTTTTATAGAGACAAGACACACATATTCATTGCGTTTCTCAGAACTAATTATAAAATGCAAACCCACCCAAGAGTAGGTGTACACTCAGTCTAAGAATAGGCCAGTGAAGAAAATGCAAATCCACTTCTAAGAATACTGGCTAATCAGTTTAGCTAAACGCTACTCTATAGCTATAGCCTATGGCCTTTAAGTACCACTTGAAGTGATAGTTTCTGTCCTCACCCAAGAAACAACCCTCCATTCAGCAAGGAACACCCAAAAAAGACAATTTGGAATTCTTTACTTAGACATCACTTGCAACATCTCCAGCACAAAAATAAAGCCTTTATGAAACTGCCTTTACATAGTACAAATATGTAACAAACACAGAGAACTTATTGAAAGAACTGAATATGTTTTCAGCTTTGTTTGGATCTGTTTGTTTCCTTCCGCAACATTTAATTAATGTTGTTCCCTCTTTTGGTCTGTATACTTTTAAAACTGCTTCAGGGGAGTGGAAAAGTCATAGAACAAAGATGACTTGGCAGTTTCATACGGTGGTAATTGGGAATCAATGTGCTTTAAGCTGTGGGCACAAAATAAAATAATTATTTGTAAATCGTATAAAAAGGTCAGTGCTACACAAATTCAGACTGAGAGGCATTCTAAGCAATAAATCTGATTTGTAATATCTTAGAAAGATATATTTGGCTTGACAATTCTACTAAATCTACTATGGGCCATGTCCTATATAAATGAACATGCTCAAATAGCTTCTGGTCTATACTTGATCTTAAATCTGCAATGTTTGTTCTTATATTATGCAATACTGTAAAGGCCTGACTACCTCTGAAGTTGTCAGTATTTGGCTCTGCAGGGTAGGACACAGCCCATCTTTCTTAAAGCACATGCTGTGTCTATGTGCATCTAAGGAGTCTTGTAACAACTGCTTGCGTGAAGTCTTACACCAGAGGCTTGATCTTATGTACACCAAAAAACAAGTTGGGATCATCTTTTGAGTGGCAACAATAAGCATCAGCAGTCACACCCAGTAGATTTTCAGGATGTTTCTTCTGCAGTAAAACTGTATACTCTTTGCTGTGATAAACTGCAAATTCAGTATGAAATACTGTTTGAGCACTTGTGGTTGCTATGTTGGATTTTGTGTCTATTACCTATATGTATGTGATAGTGATAAAGAAGTATAATGACCAAAGTGACTTAAAGAACAGTGACATAGATTGTTATGAGTGCAAGACCTTTTCTTTCTGTGTTTAATGTAAAGCTCCACATATCTGTAGTTTATCTGTGTCAGTTTTTAACTGTAGTTCTTCACTGTTTGCTAAATCTTGAAAAATCATTCTAGGAAACATTTGCGTTTTGGTAACTGTAAAACTGACATCAGATGCACGACCAGCCTTTGCGTAGGTCCTGTCGCTTTCACAAGAAGCAAGTTGGGTGCATGAATATCACAGTTTATTTACATGCAACATATACGTATTCTTTTAGACTGCTGGTGATGAGTTAATAAACTGCAAGATAACTATAGCTCCTATAAACAAAAATTATGGTGGCAAACAAGCTTAATATCCTGGGTAAACTGAAGTTGCAAATCTTACCAAAAGACAACCCTTCTGGTATTGAAGCAAACCTGCTGACCTGTCCCTGCAGCTTGGTGCTGAAGTTTTGTCCCCCAAATTAGTTGTGTTATAGGAGTAATATTTATACTTCACTATGCAGTGATCCTGCTGTGGCCGCAGGGGAGGTTGGACTAGATGATCTTTTGAGTTCCCTTTCAATCCCTAATGTTCTGTGATTCTGTGATTTACAGTTATGTGAAATGTGTGTGTGTGTGTGACTGTGGTCAAAGCACCAGCAGTTACCAAACACAGAACACTTCGTATTATAGTTACTGGGGATCTGTGCAAAGCATATCTTGCTGCATCCTTCAGCCTTACCAGGCTTTTGTGTAAGAACACAGACTGCCAGAGTTTACCACCAGACCTGGATTAAAACAGACCACCTGGTGGCCTTGGATGGGTAAGTACTCTGCTCAGACCTTCAGGTATTTATGGGCACTAAAGTATCCTTCGTTTGTCAGCAGCCCTTGAACTTTGCAGATTTCCCGATGCCAACAGAAACAGATATAATTAACCTTGGAATAAGAACTGTGAGGGATTATTGTTATATACATCTAATTAGTAATGTCTTCTTGGTTAATTTCATAACTACCGCAATTACTTTACACTAATTAAGACTTTGATTACAAAAGTAAAATGAGAATGCATTATTTGGCTGGACAGACCAAAAAAAAGCTAGATTAGTAAGGCACACATATAAATAGCCCATGTGACATGTCCCGGAATTTTCCCCTGATACAGCTCATTTCTTGGCTATATTATGGCTAGATACGATCTGGAGGTTACTCTGTGTCTCTGATTTTCAGAGAATTTCAGTGATCCAGCATAGTACCATTTTATTTCTGTAGCACATTTATTGGTAGGGGAATAGATTGAGAATGTCACATTTATGATTTTTGTGTTATCTAAGTCATGATGGTGAGATATTCTTTCAAGTTCCACACTAAAGACTATAATCTGAGATGTTTCTTTGATTTTCCTTTGGTTCACATAGTGGTTGCTCTAGAAAGTAGTTGTAAATAATAAATCCCTTCCACCCACTTCCTCTTTCTTTCTCTTAGCTTTACTGCTGAGAAGATATTATGTGGTATGGAATATCCTTTTTGCTGTTTCAAGTCAGCTGTCCTGGCAGGTCTTGACTACCCTCAGTCTCCTGGGGTGGCAGGAAAGTTAGATAGACTCCTGATGCTGTGGAAGCACTGTTCAAGCCGTTGTCAAGTGACTGCTATGCTATTAACACCTTTCCAGCTACCAATTCATAGCAAGACAGAATCAGTGTTGTTATGGGGAAAATTAAATCCATCTCAACCAAATCCAACACAAAAGGCCAATAGTTTTAAACTGAAAGATGGGAGATTTAATTTGGACCATGAACAGGCTGTCCACAGAAGCTGTGGAGTCTCTTTCTCTGCAGACATTCAAAACGCACCTGCATGTGATCCCGAGCAACAGACATTAACGTGTTTGGATGAAGAGGCAGTTCTGAGGTGCAAAGGACTCCAGGAAGGCTGAACATCAAGAAGGAAGTCTTAACAATCCAGGAACAGACCATCACAATGTGCCTAAAGGTAAGACAGCGGGGAAACAAAGCAACCTGACTGAATAAAGAGAGAGCTATGGCTGGAACTCAGGAGAAAAAGGGAAAGCTCATGATCTTTGGAAGAATGGGCAGGCAACTCAAGAGGACTAGAAAGATGTCCTGAGGCTATGCAGGGAGCAAATTAGAAGGGCCAAAGCTCAAGTAGAACTAAACCTGCAGATTGCTGTATGACACCAAAAAATGTCTCTATAAATACATGAAAAAACGAAAGAAGGGCTAGGGAAAATCTTCATTCATTTAATGCAAGCAGAAACATAGAGCCAAAAGATGAGGAGAAGGCTGAGGTGCTCAATACTTTGTTTGCCTCAATCTTTAATAATAGATCTAGTTGTTGCCTGATTACCTGGCCCATTGAGTTGGAAAACAGGGACAGGGAGCAAAATGAAACTTCAGTAATTCAAAAGAATATTATTGTTAAGCTGTGCACCTCTTAGACACACACTAGTCTATGGAGTCATATGGAACCCACCTAATGATACTGAGGAAGCTGTCAGAATTGCTCACCAAGACACTTTCCATCATTTATCCACAGTCCTGGCTAACCAAGGTGGTTCCTGTTGACTGGATGTTAGCAAATGTGATGCTCATCTACAGGGAGGATCTGAGGAACTAAAGGGCTTGCAGTTTGATCTTAGTGCCAGGGAAAGGTATAGAGCAGATCATCCTGAGTGCCTTCATCTGTCACATATAAGACAACCAGATGATCCAGTCAGCATGAGTTTATGCAATACAGGTCCTTGTTGACTAAACATGACAAGTTGATCAACATAGTGGGTGAGGGAAAGGCTTTGTATGTTTTTTTACCAAGACTTCAGTAAAGCCTTTGACACAGTTTCCCACAGTATTCTCCTGGATAAACTTGCTGCTCATGGCTTGGATGGTGTACCGGAGGTATTTAAAAGATGTGCAGATGTTTTGCTTACTGACAATGGTTTAGTAGTGGATGTGGCAGCGCTAGGTTAATGGTTGTACTTGGCAACATTAGAGCTCTTCTCCTAACCTGAACTATTCCATAATTCTATGAAATTGCTGTTCCTGTTTAATCACATGAACTGCTCTAGGCATCAACATGTTCAAACTTTGCCACTGATAGTATTACTTGTCTCTTTTAATAAGACCACATAAATTCTAGTGTTAACTCTCAGTAATGCAAAATGTCTACATGGTTAGGAGATTGTAATGACTGGAGAACCAGTGAACAGCAGAGATACACACTAAGCAATCAATACAGGATTACTAATTACAGCTATTGATTACAGCTAATCAATAAATACAAGATTACTTATTATTTTCTACAGGCTTTGGGAAAAACATTTAACTCTTGAATTTTATTTCATGTGTAAATCTGCAGGTGTTGAATATAGTAATATATGTAGTGCATACTACATTATAAGACCAAGAGAATAACAAAGAGCAATTAACCAGAAAGAGAAAAAACTAAAGTGTAAAGAACTGATAACAGTCTTCTCTCTCTCCCACTACATACTTCATGAAGTATGTAGTACTTTCAATCCTTCAAAGTGAAGTGAGGACGAGGTCAACAAAACCAACACAATGGACTTCCAGACTGCAGATTTTAGCTTGTTTGGGTCATTGGTTGAGGTAGTCCCTTGAGAGAGTCTCCTGAAGGACAAAGGGGTCCAGGAAGGCTGGACATTCTTCAAAAATTATTCTTAAAGGCACAGGAGACAGCTGTCCCCATGTACAGCAATATCAAATGACAAGGAAGAAAACAATCATAGCTGAAAACGGAGCTCCTGTTTGGTCTCAGAAAAAAGAGGAAAGATTGTCATCTTTGGCAGAAAGGGCAAGCAGTTTGAGAAGTGTACAGGGATCTAACTAGGGCATGCAAGGAAGAAATCAGAAAGGCTAAAGCCCAGTTAGAACTCAAGCTGGTACTGCAGCGAAGGACAATAAGGTAATTAAAAATGTTTGTACAAATGTTTCTACAAATCAATGGCAAAAAGACAGTCAGGGAGAATCTCCATCTGTTCCTGGATATGGAGGGAATTACAATTTCTCATTATCACCATGAATGAGGAAAAGGCTGAGGTACTTAATGACTTCTCTACTGCAGTCTTTAATGACCAGTCCAGTTATCCTCAGGGTATTCAATCTCCTGGGCTGGAAGACAGAGATGGAGAGCAGGATACACTTTTATACACTCCAGAGGAAGCTGTGCCACTTGGACATTCATAAGCCTATGGTGTCAGATGTGATCCATCCAAGACTGCTGAGGTTGCTAACAGAGAAGCTTGCCAAGCCACTGTTCACCCTTTAACAACACTATTGGCAAAGAAGAGAAGTCACAGATGGCTGGAGGCTTGCTAGTGTGACAGTCATCCATAAGAAGGGGCAGAAGGATGATCTGGGCTACTACATGCCTGTCAGCCTGACTTGGTACTAGGGAAGATTATGAAGTGGTTCACCCTGAGCGTGCTCACACAGCAAGTGCAGGACAGACAGGGAAATAGGGCCAGCCATCATGGGTTCTTGCTTGACCAAGATGATGTCCTTCTATGACCAGGTACCTGCCTAGTGGATGATGGGAAGGTTGTTGATATTGTTTACCTAGACTTTGGTAAAGCATTTGACACAGTCTCCCAGATCATCATTCTAGAGAAGCTGGTGGCCCATGGCTTAGACAGGTGTCCTCTTTGCTGGATAAAAAACTGCCCAGAGAGCCATGTTGAATGGAGTTAAATTGAACTGGTGGCTGGTTACAAGCAGTGTTCCCCAGGGCTCAGTATTTGGCCACACTTATTTAAAATTTTAGTCAATAATTTGGATGAGGGGAGTCTTCCTTTTCACCTTTTATGCTTTAGAAGATAAGTAGAATATCTGTAAGTCTAATTTGTGTGCTTTCTGCAGAAAAGTTTAAGTTGTTTCATTGCCTGTGGATTTGTAAGTTCTTTGTTAAACCCTTTCCCTGTGTCTGATGCTTTAGCTAAAAGCTTTGGTTTAAATATAATTGGTATCTCTATCCCATGGCATTAGTGGTGACCCAGGGTGGACATATGAGGATCCAGATAGATCCCACAATACAACACCACACTACTGCTATGCCACCACACCACCCTTACTGTGAATCCCAAGAGAATTGTTTATTAGTTTGTGCTTATTCAAAGAATTCTGGTTGCTGCTGGGAGAAAAGACAAAGTAGGTTTAGAATGGATTAGTTGGTGCAATTGCCTCTACCCCTCACTTCATACACATCTTTCCTACTGAGTGAGTTCACTGCTCATCTTTGCTAATGATAACAGCCTCCTCAAGGCAGTATAAAACTGCTATGATCCTTGGCAAGGTTGTTGATGTAGAGAAGGGCTTTACCTGCTGCTTTTAAAAATATGTACTTAAAGTTTTGAGCAGTAACACTGGAAATAGTTCTTTTTCTATGGAGGAGAATTTTACTCTCAGTGAGTTCAAGTTCACGTAATAATGGTACCACACTGGCTTGACAGGCTTGAGAACTGGGCCTTGCAAAGTGCAGGAGGTTCAGGTCCAAGGTCCAACATCAGCATCGGGGCAATCTCATGCACAAATACTTGCTGGGTGGTGAATGAATTGAGAACAGTCCTGAGGAGAAGGACTTGGGGGTGCTGGTAGATGAGAAGCTCAACATGAACTGACAGTGTGTGAGGGCAGCCCACAAGGCCAACCATATCATGGGCTATATCAAAAGAAGTGTCACCAGGCCAAGGGAGAGGAATTTCCCTCTCTACTCTGTTCTTGTGAGACGTCAACTGAAGTATTGTGTCCAGTTCTGGAACCCTCAATACAAGGAGGACATTAAAATGTTGGAGCGAGTCCAGAGGAGTGCTATGATGAAGAGAAGGCTAGAGAATCTCTTCCATGAAGAAGAGCTGAAAGAATTTGGGATGTTCAGTATGGAGAAGAGAAGAAGGGCAAAAAAATCTAGTGAAGTGGCAGGTGAACAGGTCTTATGAGGAGATGGGATTGTTTACTCTGGAGAAAAGGAGGTTGAGAGGAGACCTTATTGCTCTTTGCAACTACCAAAAATGAAGATGTAGAGACGTGGAAGTCAGACTCTTCTCACAAGTCTCTAGCCATAGTACAAAAGAAACAGCCTCAAGTTGTGCCAGGGAAGGTTTAGATTAGGCCTTAGGAAAAATACTGAAAGATCAATCAGGTATTGGAACAGGCTGTCTAGGAAGGTGGTGGAGTTGCCATCCCTGAAGAAACTTGTAGATGTGGCACTAAGGAACATGGTTTAGCAGACGTGGTGACATTGGGTTGACTGTTGGACTTGACGATCATGTACGTCTCTTCCAGCCTTAATGATTCTGTGATTCTATTTACGTGTTACGCTTTATGTATTTGACAGTGGGCTCTGAATTGAAGTGCTTCTAGATTCACATAATTTGTTCATTTGTCTGAGGTTTTTGTCTGCATATACATTTTCTGTATAAGTTACCTTGAAGTAAGTTATTGTGAATTTTGTCATTTGTTAATCTTTAATCAAGTCATCCCTTTACTTTGCTAAATCACTTGCTAGTTCTTAGATTGATTAATCATTAAGTGCTGCTAAAATCCAGTTCATTGATTTATCTTATGCTAGGAATGGAGTTTGGATTACCATCTAATCAAACCGTGTTAATTATATTGCAACATGGTTTGCAAAACCGTGCAAAAGCACCTGTGAAGATCCAAGATCACTGCTAGATCTTGTGTACTCCGTGATGATGACATGGTTGCCATGTGGGGGGAAGGGTTTGGTTGATTTAATATGTATTGGCATATATCTCATTTTATTGTTATTATTTTCATTAAAGCAGTTCTAGTTATCTTTCCAAATCCATAAGTCTCTATACTTACTACATTTATCTTTCCTTTTGGGAAGGTAATGGGCTTAATATAGATCATCTCATGCTCATTTACAGTCTGTCCTTAACTCTTAACACAGAGTTAATCATAGAATCATTCAGGATTGGAAGGGACCTCGAATGATCATCTAGTCCAATCCCTCTGCCATGGGCAGGGACATCCCACCCTAGATCAGGCTGGCCAGAGCCTCATCCAGCC
>JAOXOE010029319.1:0-12113 GCA_028565055.1 Phoeniculus purpureus
CTTCTCTGGGGACTTTCAAGGCCCACCTGGATATGTTCCTCTGTGATCTGTGTTAGATAGTTTTGTCCTGCTCCGGCGGGGGGGTTGGACTCGATGATCTCTTTGGGTCCCTTTCAACCCCTAACATCCTGTGATCCTATGATCCTATGATCTTACAGTTTCTGAACTTCTAGTTTGCTGCTTTATTTATAAAGCAACATACGGAGTGTTATTCCTATAAATCTACCTCCAAGGCTTGACTTCTAGCTGCTGAGTAGACACAGATGTTATTGACTTCAGTGGTGGTGTTCAACATTTCTGAAACTCCATTCTTGTTCAAGCACTAGGAATTTAAGCTTACGTAGATTGTGGAGTCCTGGCCTTCGTAGATATATTTTCTTCGCTAATGAATGTCAGAAGCAGATGAAATGACTGGTAGTTTGGGAAAAATTTGCATAATACAGCAAGTTAAAGAAAAGCAGAGCAAAAAAACAATAGGCAGTACATGCAAATGGGAAATAGCAGTGAGAATGTGCAATGAGGAAGGACAATCAAGGCAACAAAGAAAAGACTTCTGGAATTTGGACTACTGCTCATTAGGGAGTTTTAGATGACTTTACAAGGGGAAATGGATTTAAGCTGCATCAGGGGAGGGTAAGGTCGGATATTGCCCAGAGAGGTGGTGGTGGCTCCAACACTGGAAACACTCAGGTTTAGGTTGTATATGACTCTGAGCAACCTGATCCCTTTAAATATATTCCTTCTCACTGTGGGGAGTTTGAACTAGATGATCTTTGAAAGTCCCTTTCGACCCAAACCATTCCATAATTCTTCAATTCTATGAAACTGAACTTTCTCTGGCATAACTTGTGGCTGTTTCCTTTTGGAAAAGTCCCTTTTGCTGGGGGTCAGTGTGATGCCAATATGCAGCGTTTACACATCTTGCTTTAGCTGTTATACAGTAGCCTTGGGCAAGTTTGCAGTAGATGACCAAACGGCACTCCAGGCCAAAAAGAGAATTCAGAAAACTTGTTGCCACTATGTATTAGGTTTGTTACTTTAGAATTTGTCGCAATCAGGCAGAAAAGTATTTCCAAAATGTCCCAAGTTCATTCAAGAATCTTTAAAGCTGAGCAGTTGAATTTAATGAAGAATTAAAGAAATTTCTTCAGGCTTTTATGGCTATTCAAGATAAGTTTTACCCACAAGGAAGTAGGTACAGCTAACAGGGACTCGTCGCTACTTAATAAACTATCCACATGTGAAAATATAAGTTTCTAAATGGCATTTAAGAGGTTTAGGATATGATACAGTCCATTGATTCCCTTCTCTGCCATTTTAAAGATGGATGAATGCCTGAACTGGAAAATTGATGCCTGAGCTTTTAAGTTAAAGTAAATGATGGCTAATGGTAGTTCCACCCCATCTCAAATCATATAATCTGAATAGCAAACAGTCTATCTCCTAGAGTCAGGCTGAATATCTTTAAGTACTCTAACACACATACAGCTTTAAACATTTTAACTTGAGAAGCATGAAGTGGAAAAAAAAGTGTTTAAACCAGCATATGCTGAGTTGCTTAACAGAATCATGGAATAATAGAATGTATTGAGTTGGAAGAGACTTCCAAAGGTCATCTATTCCAACCCCCCTACAATAAGTAGGGACATCTGTAACTAGAACAGACTGCCCAGAGCCCCATCCAGCCTGACCTTAAATGGCTGCAGACCTGAGGCCTTCACCACCTCTCTAGGCAGCCTGACCAGGGATCCATCACCCTAAAGAACTTTTTCCTCATGTCCAGCCTAAATCTACCCTTTTCCAGCTTAAAACAGTGCCTCCACCCCCTCCCTGGACAGCCTGTTTCAAGGCCTCCTCACTCTTGCTGGGTTTTTCCTAAGACACAATCTGAACCTCCTCTGGCACAACTTGACCCATTTCCTCTTGTCATATCACTAGTGCCTAGGGAAAAGAGGTCACACCCACCTCACTGCAACCTCCCTTCAGGTAGTTGTAGAGAGCAGTGAGATCTCCCCTCAACCTCCTCCAGCCACAGCTCCCTCAGCCTCACCTCAGCAGATCTCTTATCTAGACCTCTAGCCAGCCCAGTTGCCCTTCTCTTCCCTCTCTCCAACCCCTCCATGTCCTTCCTATCCTGCAATGCCCAAAACTGCCCCCAGTACTCAAGGTGCAGCCTCACTAGTGTCAAGTACAGGGGCACCATCACTTCCCTGGTCCTACTGGCCACACAATTCCTAATACAAGCCAGGATGCCACTGGCTTTCCTGACCACCTAGGCATACTGCTGGCTCATGTTCAGCTGTTGGCTATCAGCACCCCCAGGTCCCTCTCTGCTCTCCTGCCACTGCTTCTCAAGCCTGTAGCACTGCTAGGGGTTGTTGTGGCCAAGATGCAGGACTTGACATTTGGCCTTATTGAAATTCATTTAATTGGCCTTGGCCCATTGATCAACTCTGTCCAGATTTTTCCAAAGAGCCTCCCTACCTTCAAGCAGACCAATGATTCCCCTCAGTTTCATGTCATCTTCAAACTTACTAACGGTACACTCAATCCCCTCATCTGGGACACTGATACAGATGTTAAACAGCAGTTATGTACCTGGTGATGGTGTGAATGTGCATGTCAGTAGAGCACACTGTGGGACTGGCAGGGAGCCGTCAGACAGAGAATGACACTGTGAACTGAGCATTATCTGCTGTCCGGTTTGCACACACGTTTAATATTATATTGTTGTCAGTGATCCTACAGCCTAGGCTTTTGGCATTTCTGGTAAACACTGAGCATCTCGCTTCCCAGGGTAATCCTGTGTGTTGCTCTATGTGTCTTGTAATCCACCAGTCATTAAATGAAGTAAAGTCAAGGAGTTCATGATTGCCAGTAAGTCATCTAAAATTAGAAAGATATGGAAATCATTCAGCTTGGTGCTTGTCTATACCAAGCTTTTCACATTCATGCGTGATAATACCGCTCTAGAATAAGCTGGGAGAGATATCACTTGTTTAACTTCATATGAACAGAGGTTTTCTGAAAAAGTGGAGGATTAATAAAGACAGAATAGGAAAGGAACTGCAGCACACTGGATCCCGCCACTGTCTGTAGTAAACCTTGGCACCAAGGCCCTCTAAATGTGCTTCCTGAGGAGGAAAGTGTCGAAGGGGGGATGGCTGTACTCCCTGCAGTACCCAGCTACTCTCACAGAAGAATGATGAGGCTTCCTTGGGCTTTTTAAAGTGCTGGCACTGGAACCTCCAGCTTGCAGTGACCCTCCCCTATTATAACTGTTTCAGAGGACAGTAAGACTGGTCTGGCAGGCACAGAGCAGAGAATGCTCTGCCACTGAGAAGGGGCTGAGAGCACTGTCTACTCAAAGAAGAGCTCCTTCTTTAAAACAAAACAGAACTAGATGAAATAAAAACAGACACATGTTTTTTCTAAGATTAATACTTGTGTATTTTAAATAAACGACCTATCTGTTTTTCTGGAGCTTTGGAGAAGGCTACTTGAAAGCAGACGTTAGAAGTGGCAACACAGAGGATAATTACAGAAGAATTTTTTGGCATTCTGATGGCATCTATTTTCACTCTTTTTAGGGTCTTTTTAACATTTACTGATGGCTTAAGTTAGGTAATCAATTCATCTTGGTGCATCAATTCAGAATGTGTCTTTTGTGGGTGGAGTGCGGGCTTCATTTATCTTCCCTAGTGCAAAAAACCCTATTTCTTGATGAATAATTTTACCAGCTTGTCATAGCTGATCTTTGTTTTAATTTTCTTTTAATGTAGAACTCAATAATGTAGATCCTAATATATATTGTCCCACGTATAATTAATGTTTCAAAGCTGAGAAGTGCATTGATTTTTAATAGAGGGTTACTTACTCCATGACACTTCACAAATATTCTTATCACAACTGTGATTAGGAAAATATACTTCACAATGTCACTGTGTCCAAAACAAACCCATGAAATAATGCAGTGGAAGCCAGGTTTCTACCCTCTCATCCCCTTTGTCTTTTAGCAATGCAGAAGCTTCCTGATTCTTTGAACAGAATAACATGACGGCTGCATTACCTTTTGTAAATAGAGCAGGGAAAAACAGAATAAGAAAAATAGTATACCTGTATGAACCTGTAGGAATGATAATACTGAACCAGTAAAACTGAGAATGGTTGCATACTTACATCAAGTGACGTGGAGAAAAGGTCAGAAAGCCTAACCTCTTAGCCTTTGGTGCTTAGAGATTAATGTGAAACAAGTGCTACATCTCTGTAGATCTGTGAACATCTGCTCTCTGCATACCCTGCCAGTCTCCCTCTCACTCTGAAAGGACAGTTGTCTCTGTGGACACTGTGCTGTGGTTTCCAGTCCATGTGATATTCAACAGCAGGCAAAAAATCACCTCGTTTGATTCTGATGTTCTGACTGTATTGTGCTGCCATGTCGCAGGACACACAGATGCAACAGAAATGTTTGAAATCTTTAATGCATGCAGAGGGACACAGTCCTGTGAATTATGTAACAGAATGACAGAATCAATATATCTGAGAAAAGAGGAAGAAAATCAACATCAGGTTATTTTGTTAAAAAGGTAATGCTTCCAGAACTAGATAGAAAAACTAACATGAAAACCAACACTGGTTGATGTGTCTGAAAAAAACTATTAAAATGTGGAACTATTCCAGAACAAATAAAAATATGTATTGTGTTAGATTATTCAGAAAAAAAAATAGTGCTGAGACCATAAAAGTTAATGCTGAGTGATCCTCTGCGACTTGATCGAGGTGCTTCTACTGTGGCAGAGGGATTGGAGGAGATGATCTTTCAAGGTCTCTTCCAATCTCTAATGTTCCATGAATCTGTGAGTGTTGTTTCTCAGGGATTCCTGGGTACTTGGACCAGTGCTATATAACATCTTTGTTGGTGACATGGACAGTGAAATTGAATGCATCCTCAATTAGTTTGCTGAAACCAAATTGTGTGGTGAAGTCAGCACGCTGGAGGGAAGGGAGGCCATCCAGTGGCACTCTGCCGTGCTCAAGAAGAGGGTTGTGCAAACTGCATGTTCAACAATGGCAAGTGCAAGGGTCTGCACCTTCGGAAAGGCAATCTCATGCACGAATACAGATTGGGAGGATAAAAGATTGAGAGCAGCCCTGAGAAGAAGGACTTAGGGGTGGTGGTAGAGCAGAGGTTGAAAAGGAGGTGTCAGTGTGTGAATGCTGGAACTGGTTTCCCAAGGCAGTTGTGGCTGCCCCATCCCTGGCATTGTTGAAGTTCAGGTTGGCTGCAGCCCTGAGTAACCCACTCTAGTAAAGATGTACTTGCCTATGCATGGGGTTTAGAACTAGACAATCTTTAAGGTCCCTTCCAACCTTGGCCATTTTGTGATTCTATGATTCTATGATTTCAACCTTCAAACCAGTTCATCAGCGTAATCCATTGTGAATAGGTTAGACATTGCTCTGAATTTATCTGTACCTTTAGTTCATCTGAACTCTTGAACTGACATTTCAAATATTTAATTTTGAGCACAACAAGTACTACAGGTATTACCATCTTAGCAAAGCATGTGTTTAGGTGTCTTATTGGACCAAACCCTCATGTTCTGCAGCTCTGTTGAGAAATTTCACCAGTTTCCTTTGCAGCACAATCAACAATATTATGCAGTGCCAGAACTTTTCACTGGAAGACTCAACAAAACAAACCTTTCATTTTGAATTACCATGAAGAAGATTTATATTCTGTCTGTCTAGATGTTTAGTTGCTCACTGCACGGTTATGCTTCCTAGGCAGAGCAAATGTGTGTTTAGCATCCTGACCTTTTTCACCACGATCCCTTTAAGAATGCGGAATTTTGAAGTAGTGGTACTTTTGTTCATATAGGGTCTCTGCTTCAAGAGCTGGGTTTTAGCATGGAGAAAAGGAGGCTGAGGGGTGACCTCATTAATGTTGATAATATGTGAAGGGTGGGTGTCAGGAGGATGGAGCCAGGCTTTGCTCAGTAACATCCAGTGATAGGACAGGGGGCAACGGGTGTAAGCTGGAACATAGGAGGTTTCACATCAATATGAGAAGGAACTCCTTCCCAGTGAGGGTGACAGAGCACTGGAATGGACTGCCCAGGGGGGTTGTGGAGTCTCCTTTTCTGGAGACATTTAAAACCCTCCTGGAAATGATCCTATGTGACTTGACCTAGGTGATCCTGCTGTGGCAGGGGGATTGGACTAAGTGATCTTTTGAGTTCTCTTCCATTCCCTAACATTCTGTGATTCTGTGAAAGCTTCAGACCTTATCTTCAAGGATATTCACAGAGACAAACACTGAACTAATTTGCCTTTAAGCAAGGAAGAAAGAGATGTTTTCCAGAGGGCAATTAATAGCGGTTGATTTTGGCACTTTCTCTGAATCACTCTTCCAAGGACTTATCCTTGTCCATGGATTACTGAAGAAGCCAAGGGAGATTAGTCTCAAGAGGCCAGTTAGTCTTTATGATTACTGCCTGTAGCCTTATATTTTGTCTATATATCATGAATCACTGCTGAGCCAGTGCTGCCAGGTGATAAGACTTGGACCATTAGTTCAAAAGAGAGTAAAGTACTCCTACTGCAAATCATCACTTCCTGTGATATGGGTTTGTGAATTATTGTTGTTAAATAAACAAATAGGCATTTTGTTTATTAAAATCAATTGATATGTTGTTACAGTTTACTCAGGAATTACGGTAATGTACTCTCCATATCATATGTTGGTACTTCTGTGTAGCCAAGCAGACCACATTTATAATGTAAATACAATTCTGAATTACAGCCACAAGCATGAAGGCAACAGTTTTTGCTGTTATTTACAAGGCATTATGAGCCCAAAAGAGCTCCATGGCTTATCATCTTCAGAATGTGATTACTCTGTCCAGTGTTGGGTGCCACAGTACAAGAAGGACTTCAAGGTGCTGGAGCGGGGCCAGAGAAGGGCAATGAGGCTGGGGAGAGGGCTGAAAAACAGGCCTTGTGAGGAGCGGCTGAGGGAACAGGGATTATTTAGTCTCGAGAAGAGGATGCTGAGAGGAGACCTTGCTATGTACAGCTATCTCAAAGAAGGTTGTAGCAAGGCTGGTGCTGGTCATCACAAACATGAAAACTACTTATCCTGTTTGGTTCAATGCAGGTTTGAGTTAGATAGCTACAGACATAGGTCAGCAAGTGTCAAGCAGAGTCATGCTTCCCAATCAGATGGTACCTTTCCTGCCCTTGTAAACTCAAGAAGTAAGAAACAGTACAGATCATGCTGTATGATGATGGAAATAATTTCTAATTATAGAATCATTATGGCTGGAAAGGACCTCCAGGATCATCCAGTCCAGCTCTCATCCCAACCCATAGATCATGGCCTTAAGTGCTCTACTACAAGTTTTTTAAACACCTCCAGGGAAGGGGACTCCACCACCATCTTGGGCAGCCTGTTCCAGTGCCCAACCACTCTCTCAGGAAAGAACATCTTCCTAAGATCCAATCTAAACCTTCCCTGATGCAACTTGAAGTCATTTCCTCTCATCCTATCATTAGTGATTTGGGAGACCAGCACCAGCCTTGCTACAACCTTTGAGGTAGTTGTAGAAAGCAATGAGGTCTCTTCTCAACCTTCTGTAGACTAAATAACACCAGTTCCCTCATCATAAGGCATATTTTCTAGACCTCTCACCATCCTTGTTGCCCTTCTCTGGCCCTACTCCAGCACCTCAATGTCCTTCTGATACTGTGGTGCCCAAAACTGGTTCCAGTACTCAAGATGTGGTGTCACTAGTGCAGAGTACAGGGGCACCATTACTTCCCTACTCCTGCTGGTTACCCCATTCCTGATCCAGGCCAGGATGCCATTGGCCTTCTTGGCACCCTGAAGGCTGCTGTTCAGCCAGCTGTCAACCCACACCCTTGCATCCTTTTCCACCAGACAGCTCTCCAGCCACTCTTCCCCCAGCCAGTAGCACTGCTGGGAGTTGTTGTGACCGAAGTGTATGACCCAGCACTGGGCTTTGTTAAACCTCAAGCCACTCACCTCAGCCCATCACTCCAGCCTGCAGCAGATCAACATTCCCGCTTAATTTGGTGGACCTTAGCTACAGTGTATTACAGACATACATACATCATTCACCACTAGATAAGCATCTTTTGTTTCCACATTTCCTTTAGTGAGAATGGCCGCTTTCACCTCTACCTCCTGATGCTCTGTAAGTCAGGCATGGATTGCAGAAAATATCAGCACATTGTAAAATGGTGTCTGAAAAGAACAAAAAATTTGTTTTCTGACCTGCAGGAAGGACCAATTGCCATTGCTCATCCTTCTCATATGAGGTGGTCATGAAAAGGAATAATGCTGCTTGTTCTTATTTTTGTGCAAAGCAAGTAGAAAGAATATCATGTTCCTTATCAATTCAGCCAGTGTGAGCAAACTCACAAGACCCTGTGAAAAGCATCTGAGCGTGGGGTGTCCCTGCCCATGGCAGGGGGGTTGGGACTGGATGATTCTGTGGTCCCTTCCTGACTGATTCTATGATTCCATAAAGCCTGTGTTGTAGGTGCTTAGAACTTCTAGAAAACAATATGGATGTGTTCCCATGTGGCTTGGTCTGGGTGGTCCTGCTCTGGCAGGGGGATTGGACTAGATGATATTTCGAGGTCCCTTCCAATCCCTAATGATTCCATGATTCTATGATTCTATGAAGTGTTTGCATTGTCGCATTGACTAGTGTCCAGCATCTGTGCTAAGCAGGCTGTAAAACTGTGTTGTGTTCAAGTCCAGTGGCTATGCTGATGTTCAAGATAAGAAAATAGGTGGCATCCTATTCCCCAAAGATCACTTAGATGTTATTTTCTCACCAACTCTATGTTCCATAGTACAATTCCACTTGGACCTTCATGGGAGAGAGTATTGTAAACATTTTTTTCATCAACATGATCTGATGGCTTGACCTTTACTTAAGTGAATGATCTTAATATTCCATGATTTCACTTTATCCCCACAACTTCTGTGCATATTTTAAAATATAACTAATTCATTCTTTGTTTCAACTCATTTTGCTGTAGCTTGAAACTCTGTAGGAAAAATGATTAATGTAAATATTAACAAAAGGTAAACAAAGTATTTGGAGGAATGACAATGGTAACAGTAATTGAACTGAAGAGATTCTGGTTAAATTTAAGGGTCACTCTGTAGGATGTAATTACACAGTTTGTTATACAACTATGTTTTAAGTTCCAGAAGTTTGTAAATGATTGAAAACAAAATGAGCTAGAATGAATAATTACCACTGTACTTTCCATTCCCTTCTAAAGACATGAATATCCTTGTGATTAATATAATTTTAGCCTAGCTTTTAAAGTATTAGGCATGATGTTTGGTAAATGGTTAATAACTTCATATCAAATTACAGATAATTCAGAAATACAGAAATTACACTTTTGAATCTAAAATGAAAGTCTTTACTCTAAAAGAAAAACTGACTGAAAATAAGAGAATGTTTTTAATTTTTAAATCCTCTTTTTGCGAATTAAGACTGAATTTTCCTAGACTTTTCCAAATACTTATAAATCTAGATTATTTGCATCTGAATCTTTGTTTATACAGATGAGGGAAACCTGCTGAGTCATCTCCCTCTCAAACCATCAAACTCTGAGACGGAACAACAGTGTGATGCTGAAAAAAAAACGGAAAGGGGTGATGGCAGAGTGTTTTAAAACCCTGTGCTAAAATAAATTGTATTCAGTGCAACATAACATTAACTGAGAATAAAGAACCTGTGCAGTTCTGTGTTTTTAGAGACAAATAATAACATGTTGTGTAAGCATCATCGTAAATTTTACAAGACTGTCAAAGCTATTTTTCATGATTTTATGAAGTTCTTCTATGACGGAGATAAGAATTTATCTGTTAGGTGCTAAAAACTGCATCAAATAAAAGTACCTCTGAAGAGAATGGTTTTTTCCTTGTACTAAATTGCACAGGCATGACACATTCCCAGAAACCTAGCATGAGCTGAGCATGAGCTGCAGCACTGTGATCCATTACCAGTGCATGGAATAGCTTAGAGTAATCAAACGTGGAAAGTATCTGCAAACAGTCTGCACAGCAATTTATTCAGCAATTGATGCAATTTCTGATTTGGAAAAAAAACCCTACAAACTTCTAATTATACTTGTCAGAGGACAATGTTCAGCTTAGCTCTGTAACCCCTGTTTGCTTAAGTCTGCGTTAGTAATACATAAAAACATTCCCAAATAGTTTAATTTTTTTTAATGTGTGGATTTTATTTAACTATTTTATTTTCTATTTTCTCTTGCATTTAAACTGCAGTCAAATGTCAAGGGTGCAATCTTAGACCAAACACAGGCATTAATAATCTTTCATGATGGTAAAATACCTAACATTGCAGGATATCAGAGTCACTCACTTCAAATAATCCATTCAGAAGCATAGAATCATAGAATGGCCAGGGTTGGAAGGGACCGTAAAGATTTCCTAGTTCCAAACCCCCTGCAGAGGCAGGGACACCTTTGCTACAGCAGGTTACTCAGGTCTGCAGCCAACCTGGACTTCAACACTGCCAGGGATGAGGCAGCCACAGCTGCCTTGGGAAGCCAGTTCCAGAATCTCACTACCCTCACGGGAAAGAATTCTTTCTCAGTGTTTGAACTTAATCTCCTCTCTTCAAGTCTGGACCCCTTTCCTCTTGTCCTCTCACTATGCACCCATGTCAAAAGCCCTCCTCCAGCTTTCTTGTAGCCCACTTCAGATACTGGAAAGCTTCTGGAAGGTCACCTGGGAGCCTCCTCTTCTCCAGGCTGAACAACCTCTACTTGCTCAGCCTTTCCTCATAGAGCAGGTGCTCATTTGAGTTGCTCTCCTCTGGACCCATTCCAGGAGCTCTCTGTCCTTCTGATGTTGGGGACTCCAGAACTGGACCCAGTACTCCAGGTGAGTTCTCACCAGTGCAGAGTAGAAGGGTAGAATCACCTCCCTTGACCAGTTATCACTGCTTCTTTTAATGTAGCCTGGGACATGGTTGGCTTTCTAGGGTGCAAGTGCATTTCTGGGCCACCTCCACCACCCTCAAGTCCTTCTCCTTAGGACTGTCCTCAATCCTTTCTCCTCTCAATCTGCACCTATACAATTAATTGCTGTTGCCTTAATTAATTAATTGCTGTGCTCTCAAGCTATGCTGTCAGTCAGCTTCTATTAGGTTATTACATTGTAATATAAATACATGAATTACGTATAATTATATTAAATATATGTAATGTAACTGTAAATAACTGACCAATTGCATGTGTAGTTCTTAGACTTCCATCACCATCTTCTGCCCATAGACTTACTACACCTCTGCTACTTCACATGCTGACTCTTCTGCTACAGTCTTGAGATAGTTCACTGTCACATACACACTTATTCTGAAGTCTTAGAATCTGGTTTCATTCTACACGCTGTGGGGCTTATAACCTTACTTGTATGTCCATTTGCAGTCCTTTCTCAAAGACTTTTCATTGATGTCTGATCACAGCAGTATTAGTGGCAATCATCAAGGTTGTTTGATTCCATTCCATTTGATTCCATTCAAGTTATGAGATCCTGTATTAAAACCTTAAATTCACAGAACAAATGAAAAAAAATTGTAATAATCCTGTAGGAGCATTAAACAATAAATACTGAAGCAGCTGCAATTTGTAGTATTGTACAACTAATGTCCAAAAGCTGCTCTTTTTCCCTTCTCAAATGCATACGTTTATGCTCATTTCCAACTCATGAAACATGAAGCACATTACAAGATAATGACACTTCAAGCTTCATCTCTTAAATTTTGAAAAGGAGAAATACCTCTGTAAAAAGGAAAAGAAGTAAAGGAATATTAGGTAGATTTTATTTCACTTCTTGCTGCAGGACTAGCCCAGAGCACAGGCTTTTGTACTAACTGATAAGTCTAAGATGTACTTTAAGAAATATACACAGTTTACACAGTTTATTAGGGTTGGAGGTGGTCTTCAAAGGCCATTGAGACCAACTCTCTTGCTCAAGTGGGATACAAATTACTGAAAAGCACAACCACCTAAAAAGCCTCAATCAACTACAC
>JAOXOE010029320.1:0-14643 GCA_028565055.1 Phoeniculus purpureus
CCATGGGATTTCCCCTAGCAATTGCTTGAAAAGGCCAAAGTTGGCCCTCCTGAAGTCCAGGGTTGTGATTCTGCTAGTACGCCTGTTCCTACCACAGGAGACCCTGAACTCCACAATCTCATGGTCACTGCAACCAAGGCTGCCCTCAACCTTCACTGCTTCAGCCAGACCCGCCTTGTTTGTGAGTACAAGATCCAGCAGCGCTCCTCTCCTAGCGGGCTCCTCCATCATTTGCATTAGGAAATTGTCACCAATGCACTGGAGGAAATCTCCTGGACGTGGGTGGCTGGCTGAGCAGGTCTTGCAGCAAATATCAGGGTAATTAAAATCCCCCATGAGATCCAGGGCCTGTAGCTGTGAGGCTGCTGTCAGCTGCCTGTAGAAGACCTCATCAACTTCTTTCTGATCTGGTGGCCTGTAATAGATACCCACAACAGTGTCACCCATGCCACCCTGCCCCTTAATCCGCACCCACAAACTCTCAACTCTCTCTTCATCCGCCCCTGGACAGAACTCAACATATTCCAGTTGCTCTCTCACGTAAAGAGCAACTCCTCCACTCTGCCTTGCTGACTTGTCCCTCCTGAAAAGGACATAGCCATGCATGACTACATTCCAGTCATGCGAACCATCCTACCAGGTCTCTGTAACTGCCACCAAATCATGATCACCTGACTGGACAGAGATTTCTAACTCCTCCTGCTTGTTCCCCATGCTGCATGCATTGGTGTACAGGCATTTCAGGGAGCGAGCTGAGTGCTCCAATTTCACCCTAGGACAGTGAGAGGCTGCCTGGTTTTCATTAAGACCAGAGCTTTGTCCCACTGCTGCTCGCCCATCAACTATCCCATCCCACCTCGAATCTAGTTTAAAGCCCTCTGAATGAGTCCTGCCAACTCCTGCACCAGAACCCTTTTTCCCCCTCTGAGATAAACCCCTCCCACATGTATCTGCAAGGTCTGGTGTCTGATAAAACCAGTTATTATCAAAGAACCCAAAGCCCTGCCTGTAACACCAGTCTTGTAGCCAGGCATTAATGGACTGAGTCCTTCTATTCCAGTCCGTCTCCTCACCCCAAAAGTGGAAGAAATTACGAGAATACACTTTGTGCCCTAGAGTGTTTCACCAAACATCCTAATGCCTTAAGGTCTTTCTTCATTCTCCTCAGGTTATGGAATACAGCTTCCTCCCCACCTGTCTGGACAATCAGCAGTGGGTTATAGTCAGCTGCTCTCACCAGGTTAGGGAGCAACCTAGTGATCTGTCCAATTCAGGCTCCAGGTAAACTGCAGACTTCCCTATAATGAGGGTCACTCTGCATAATGGGCCCTCAGTGCCTTTCAGGAGCGAGTCTCCAATAACTAGGACCCTTCTCTTCTTTGTGGAGGAGGTCATGATATTACTGGAAGACTTCCTGGATTTATGTGACCTTGCCAGGACCTCTAGTGTGGGTTCTCGATCCTCTATATCCTTATTAGACTGGCTGTCTTCCAATAGGGGCTTATATCACTCAGTAGCAACTGGGGAGGTGAGACAGGCAAGGGTGGTGCTCCTCTTCTGCAGCGGCCCTGCACTTGACTCCACTCACCCCTTCTACTTGGGCTTCTGTCCCCTCCTGTAAACTATAAGATACAGGCCCCCCCCGAATCTGGCTTTTAATAGCTGTTGTCCAGACTGCTGAGCCCAGCTCCACCAGTCTACCTCTATTTCAGCCTCTCTAATTCTCCTGCAGCCTTTCAACCTCATCTTGTGATGGTGCTGCCCGGTCAAGCAGATAATCTACCTGCTCGCACCATGCATATCCAGGAAAATGCGAAGAAGTGCTACATTCTTGGCAGCCTTCACCTACACAGCCTCATCTTTTTGGTGGACCTCTGTTTGGGTTCCCACATCCAAGTGCAGTGGTGACCGAAGCCTGGTCCTTCTCTGCTGCCCCCTGGTGGCTGAAGCGGCGATAGCAGCGAAAGCCGCTAAAGCAGCGTTCTCTCTGCAGAGCGCAGTCTGAGCGTGACTTCCAGTTTCACTGCCCGTAAAGGCTCCGGCTTCGCACCCCCCGTAGTGTTTCCCTGGCTTGTCCTGTGAGACTACCCAAAACTCAGCGGCTGCCTTCCCTTCTACCCCAAGTTTTCCCCCTCAGGGAACCACCAGATCACCCAGAATCTTCGATAAAATAGCGTTCAGGAACTGGCGCTCTCACTGCTGCTTGCAGTCTATAATGAAAAATTTCTTCTGCATCTGGAACTCAGAGTAGTTTTTTTTAACATCATCTTCATTGCACACAAAGTTTAGATAACTGAATTCCTATCATCTTCCCTTTGCTTGATAATTGCTACTGCACTTTGCAGTCTACAGTCAATTGTCAGTTCGTCCATCAACATAACCTTGACTGCACCAGCATTGCCAGAGTAACTAGGAGCAGATTTTTCTTCAAAAGAAAACAAAGTTGTCTACAAAATATTTCCACTTTGGTTTTTCTAAATTTCACAAATTGTCTTGATAATTTTTAAGTGAAACTTAAGTGTAAGCAAACACCTTTAGTCAGTCATCTCTCCATGACAAATGCTGAGCCCTAATTCCCAAGCACCTTCAGGAGTATTTCCCCATCACCACCTCACTGCTGCAATCCTGCATGCAAAACAAGCTGGTCAGCCTAAGTATGGTCACTGATACACCAAGCATATGGTGAAACCTTGCCTGGAAGAGCATCTACTGCCCCATCAAACCAAAAGGAGCAACACTGCACAGGGCCATTAAGTTCAGGGACACCTCCACAAGCTACAGCCTCTGTACTGGGCTTCACATCAGCTGCTCTAGTTGCACACTGCCTCAGGGGCTATAACACAGAGGAAGTCAGTCTGTTTTTCCCAGTATTTAACAGAAGTGCTTAGATGGTTCAAAATAATTGCCATTAAGGAAACCTGGTGGTTTTCATTAGTCAGTTAATTTGGCTGTTTGCAGAGAATCAAACTCTTGAACTGCACAGGCTTGGTACTGATGAGGATAACTGAGTGGCTGACTCAGCTTTTCCCCAAAATATTCTTAATTCAGCAAAAATTAATTCAGGGCAACTTCTGCACCAGAGATTGTATTATTGCCTGTTTAGGATCATCTTTTCTCTCAACATCTGTACTTTAACCAGCTTGGTTTCAACCTTCCTTTTTTATACTACAGAAGAGACGTTGCCAGCATGCAAACACCTAAACACACCTACTTCAGCACTAGGCTTTTTCAGCACTTTTCCATCAGGTTCTGGGCAGCATAAGAATTACACCTTCTGACAGCCATCAAATTGGGTTAATAATTTCCCTGCAAGAGACACTGAATGTTTCTTGATACTGGATATGGCAGACAGAGCAAAGATATTTCGGAAAATTGGCCTTTTTTTTTATTGGCATGCAGTATAATTAGCCTGCTCCCGTGTCAGGCAGAACTTCGCATGCTTTCAAAGACACATCTCTTCTCCAAATGTGTTAGAGCAGCAATACTGTGTGTCTGCTTTAAGCCATGAAGTCCCTGAAATGCTCAATGGATACAAAGGCAGCAGCAGCACCTGCTAAACACTAGAATGATGCAAAATCCCTGCTCAAGTCTAGGCACAAAAAGGTTCTTTGTGTTGCATCCAGCCTGGGTGAAGCACAGAAGAGGGAAAGGACAACCATGATTTTCAGTCCTTGAGTAAAAAATTCAACCAAGAATAATTATAGCAGAAGAGAGTATTCATCCAAAGTTATACAAAGAGGTAAATTGACTCCAGCACTCATATTCCTTATAATGAATAACTGGTCAAGCCATGAACTGTTTCACCAGTGCTAGAGTTGATACATGAGGGACATGATGACTGGAGTTATCAAAGTCAGGACCTTAAATTCCTGTATGTTTGTTTAATTTAACTCCCAGAGTCAAGAATTACATTAGTTAACAGAACTGCTTGTTGAAGAGCCAATACAGATTTAATTAAGAATGTGGAAGCCTTCAAAGCCCCATTTTACCTGCACTACCCTTGTCCCATTGAGCATTCCTCCTAGACAGAGGCCTTTAATTCTCTTAGATAATATTGTTCTATTTGAGTTGAGATTTCTTCTGCCTGAGCAATTGTTTCAGTCATCTCCAAGGTTCTCCTAGCCAGAGAGTGCTCATACACACTATTGCCAGTGCAGGGACAGTTTTGGCTAGTCAAGGTTAACCCGTGGCTAATACAATTTGTTTGGAAGGTGTGCTGTATCCTGCTGTGAATACAGCAAGAAAGGCCCTTGCCCAAGCCAATTCTAATTTAAGAGGTGCAGCTCAAATTTAAAAAGCTTATTCTAGATACCAGAAATATTTTGTGTGGTACCTTGTTTGCAAACATTTCCTTCACACAGATCAGAGCATTCAGGAATTCATCCTGCAGTAAACTCAGTTCATATTTATTAAATCTAAATAAGTCATCCAGTGTATTGGCTTAACCCGCATATCTGAGGGCAAAGAAGTCACACCAAATTTTCCCATTTGAATCTTATTCAAATTTGTAAACACTATTTACAAATGCAAATCCTGACTGTTAGGAAATACCGGAATATTGAGCAGATGTTATAAGCTTTAAATGAGCAAAATTTCACACATCAATTGTGCGCTGAAATATTCGATAATCAGCTGCACAATGTAACATGCCCTACATATTTAAGGCCAGAAATAGCTGATGGCAATTATAAGCAAACTTGCTTTCAAGGAGAGCAAATTAGAACAAAGTGAAATAAGCTGGAAGAAATCACATCTGCTCTGCTTCTCTCCAAGAGCACACTTTGGGCAATAGAGAAAGGAACACTGCCGTCGAGGAGTTAGAGTTGCCTTTTTTAATAGAGAGTAATTTTTAAATTCAAAGAAGCCTGGAAGAAAGCTTTTACTGAGCAAGACACTTTGCCAGTAGATATCAGCAAGATAAGAGGGAGCAGCAGTACAAGCCAGAAGGGTCTCTACAATGAGCAGCATGAATCCCCACCAGAATTGCTTGGAAACTGTGCACAGATACCTTATTTTGTCCGTATCTCCTGTGTTTTGTCAATGACTAAAGACCATTCGGTTTATAAAATCTTCTCTAAAAGTTTTATTTTCTTTCCTTCAATTGCTAGATGTCCCTAAAGAATAAAAATATGAAGTGTAGTAATTGGAAGATGAAATTCTACTGAGAGCACAGCTGAGCAATAGGCAAGCGCTTGAGATCGATACTCAGACTGCAGGTGCCATTCCCAAGCTGTCACACCAGGGAGAGTAAGCATCAATCTGCACCCAGCAAACCTGCCTGCGGAGCTGCAGACAGAGATTATGGCTAGACACATGACAGGTGAGAAAGAGTCACACAGCTCCAAAATGCAAGTTTCAGTGCCGCTGTTCACAATGAGACACTCATCTGAAATTGACGACCGTCCATGTATGTTTCCAACTACCTCCTTGCAAAATTGAAACACTTGAACCATGTGGTTTGAAACAAAAGTCTCATATATTGGGGGAGGGGGGGTATTCTATTTAATAAAATTACTTTCAAAAAAAAAAAAGACACCTAAAGTCTGCAAGTTTTAGCCTTTAAACCCAGGGCTGGCACCCAATGGAGACCGGCACACCAGCTGCAGAGGTGCTGGGGACAGCCTGCTCTCATCATTAAGATGTTTAAGTTAGATTCTAAACATGCTCTTTTTTTTTTTTTTAAAAAGGACCTACCTTTAGGCCCTAAGCTCCCAGAGGCAAAAACTAGTCAGGTGGATTTCAAAAGAAATCTGCTGCATTTAAGCTGAAAAGAACAGCAAATTGCAGCTCGATGCGAATGAAGAATTGTTGTATGCCTCAAGGCAGGGCTTGTAACAGCTGTGTTGACAGACCCTCAGGACAGGCAGTATTAAAAGGGGCTGACAGAGCATCCTATGAGGAAACAATCCTTGTCCAATAGCAGCTTTCTGTTCACTAGTAGAGACTACATACCCTGCTTATAATATGCAGCATGTGCACTGCTTTTAACCAAGTACACCTAGAGGAAAGAAAGCAACAGAGTAATTTAGGAAACAACAAACATCTAAAGTAGCCATGAATTCACTACATATCAGATTACAACCGCATTCCTACACCAAAATATCAGTGAGAAGATCCTAGACCCTTCTTCTGCCTAAAATTAGTCTACTTAGTCTTATCAAAATTGTAATTTCTTAAAAAAAGTCCATCTCTGAAAGTATACCACCAATAATATGGAAAAAATACCTTGAAGCAAAAAGTCAGTCCTTTTTACCTATGCCTTCAAGAAAAGTGAAGACTGCAAGGTATGAAGAATATTTTGCCCTGCAAACAGTTTGCAAGAACCCACTGCCATCTAGCACCACCAACACTGCAGCTAATAATCAACCTTCTAACACTTTAATACTGGATAACATGGGCACACTGCCCGCTTATGGAGAGAAGCGGTGTCAAAGGCTGTGCAGAATAAGGCTCTGATCAATGCCAGACCTAGTGCAATTGCCACAAAGAGGTCACGTAATGGAAAACACCAAGTATTTTACTCATTTTGTGTCCTGTTAGTTCTTTACAGATCTAGAGACACACAGAGGTACTGGGTGCTCAGGTTGCCCATAGTGCTTTGGGTTGACTGTTAAAAGACTCCGTAGGCTTCACAGCTTGCACATTTAACTCCAAAGCTACACGGCTGAACATTTAAGTTCTTGGAAGAGGTGCTGTTTCTAAGGCTCACCCACCTTGAAATGAGCAAGCAAGTAGTTCCACACTGAGGCAGCCTTCTGGAGGATAAGCATGAGAAATGCCATTCACTGCAACTAACAAGTGTTTTGCTAAATCCCTGTGATTGCTGCACAGTCAAGACAGTGCTGAACTTGCAGGAGAGTCACAGAAGTCTGACTTATTATTTCTTCATTGGGACCTCAATGTTTAGTACAATGTAACTTATAACTCTCTGTAACGATGCAGATTTTATTTACACTCATTTGCACGCTCAAGTTCTGTTTGCAGGATTTAGCTCACACTGACACCACCAGCAGCACCAGACACAGTGGCCCAGGTCTGCCCAGCATTATAAACACCGCTAGCAGGACATCACTGTGAAAACTCATCTCCTTCCATTTGCATCTCTTCAAAAAGATGAGACACAAAACACCTCCTGTAAGTCACTTCTGGGGCAGAGTACCTAAGATGTCAGACAAAGTCCTCAGCAGCCATAGCAGACAGGTACTGAGGAGCACAAACACAGCAGCTTCACAGGGAACCCATCTTCAGATGCTTTGCCATGGCAAAAGATCCTGGAGCAAAGGAAAATGGTGGGGTGGTTTCCTCCTCTTTTCCAGCAATATTCCAGATATTAACTCATGTGTTAAGCTTTGTTTATTTTATCTAGCTAATCCTGACTTGCATGATGGTACAAATGAAACTGTGTTGAAGGGAACCATAATACAATGAAAACTTGTAGTTGGTTATGTGAGAGTCAGGAGTTATTTTCATGTGCTGTTGTGCAAAAAGGACAGTTTTGGCTACAACTACCCATTTTTGTATTGAAAATGTTGTTTGAGAAAAAAAGCTTTCTGCCATAGTAATTTCTACTTCAATAAAATCTTGGAAAGTCTAGCAATATTCAGCACAAGCCTTTAGTTAAAAGATGAAATAACTGTTTGGAAAAAAAAAAGGTAGAAGCCTGTCTCCATTATCTTACTAAAAGTAAGAAGTCCCGTGGGAGGACAGAAAGTAGGTGATTTAAAGGGTGTAATATCTCTCTGTTCTCCAAGAAAGGCTTTTTTATTTTTATTAGTTTCACTACTGAGGGAGTTTCAGAGGGCGAGAGCAAAGGGACAAATGAATCAATGTAGAAATTCTGAAAGAAAAGTCAGGTTTAATAACAAGCAGACGTAACATGTGAATAGATACAAGAAAAGCCTTCAAGACGATTGTTCTGTGTCAGCTTTTGACAAGATGCCGTTGGAAGATTATATATTGCGTTTTGCATCAATTCCTGTTAAGTTACAGCAAAACTGTGTTGCTCCCCTCCTTTCCCTTTCTAGCAAGCCACTGATACATGAAAGTGGGGTTTTTATTCATTAGTTAAGCTTTACAGAGGTAACATTATACCTAGGAAAATATCTACTTCCTCACTGTTTTTACTTAGAATGAGAGAAATTCAGATTCAGTCAAGGCAAAAGCACTAACTATTCACAAGAAGAAAATACAGGGCTTAATTCAATGAACTAGGTTACCACACGACTGCTCTACACAAGTGAGTAGAAAAGTGCAAGTGCTACTTTTATGGGTTACCTGCCAAGAATCTACTCCAGTAACTCCACCTCTTTCCTTGCTCTCCTTTGATCACTTGGAGCCCTGGTCAGAGCAACAGGGCAGAGATAAGCAGTCTCAAGAAAAAGACAAAGCTAAAGCATAGGCTCCTTTCTATCTCAAAATTATCAATTCAGAAGGCACAGAAATTCACAAAGTTTACAAACTTCATTTGCTTAGACAAGGTCCAAAGAACAAAGGATTTTCCCAACATTCTCAAGTCAAACCCCCATGATACAGTCTGTAAATTCCTTATCTCCTGGGCTTCTTGGCTCAGTAGCTTTCTTTGCAACTTATTTACTAAGCAGTTGTGAGCTCTTCTAGCTTTTCTTATAAGGCACTTAGTTCCAGTCAGCTAAACTTCCTACCTCTTTTGTGCCTGAATAAGGGCTTTTGGCTCTACTCAGAGAGGGCCTGCATGCTCTTACAATTAAAACATTACAGGTACGACTTATTTTAGTCCACTTTTAAGGTGCAGAAATACAAATTAGCAAAACAAAAAAAAAACCCAAAAAAACCAACCAACAACAAAACAGGCATTTTACAAACAGAAAAAATTCCTCTGTACAGTCTTACCCAGCACAAGACACATCCACCAGCCCAGCAAGCAGCATTCTTAACCAGAAGTCTCAAAGAGCACCACAAATCAGCTCCTGCTCACACCTCAAACATTGATCCTCTAAATCCAACCTCTTCCACTCCTGCAAATGAGCCTTGCTCACTTGGTTCCACCCACCCTGGCTACAGGTGATAGCTATTTTCCAAGGCACCCAGCAATTAGCCTGAAGGGCTTCCAGCTGCCTCAGGGCTGGCCATAAGAGCCTCTTCACATGCCCAGGTCATTATATACTCAATTTAGAGGCACGCTGAGGTGATGGAGCAGGTGCAAAGAAGAGCAAGGAAGTTGGTAAAGGGCCTAGTCTTATGAGGAGCAGCTGAGGGCATTGGGGTTGTTTAGCCTGAGGAACAGGAGGCTGAGGGAAGATCTTATCACCCTATAAAACTGCTTAAAGGGACATTGTAGAAAGATGAGTGCTGGTCTCACAGGCAATCAGTGATAGAACAAGCTGTATCAGAGGAGGTTTAGGCTGTAAATAAGGAAACATTTTTTCACTGAAAGGGTAGTCAGGCACTGGAACAGGCTACCCAGGGAAAGGGTTGACTCACTGTCCTATAGTTTTCACTGAATTCAGTAAATACTTCAGATTCCAAAGTTATTGTGAACTACTACAGATCAAATAGTTCATTCATAAGCCTTCTGAATAAAGGAGACTGGGGAGGAAAAAGGTATCAAAAATAATTCTCTAACTTAGCAAGTACACAAAGGATATATAACCAAAGGGAATGTAGTTCACCTCGTCTGCTTACAAAACAAGATTCATCATCAGGTAGGCAACCACCCCCTGACTGAAAGGGTAGTTGGGTGACAAGTTCTGGCCAATTAAAAGGCCAACTTCTCAGACTGTAAATACTAAATTATCAAGAATTCTGCTTTGTGTGGTTTCGATGAGTAGCGGAAAATAACTGGTGCTCACAGTCCTGGTTTGAAATTTTCCATGCAGAAAAGAAAACAAATTACTCCCTAAGCCCTTGTAAAATAGCATGGTAGAATAGTAATAGCATCAGTCATAAATAGTTATAAGATGCCACAGATGGTTCCCATGACTGAAAGCAGAGCACTACGTGAGCAATGTTATGGACACAGTGAGCCAGTGGGTTTGTATTTTCTGCTGGTTATCTGAGCAGGACCCCGAAGTTGCTGACTAATCTGAACCAGAACAGTAGAGCCACTAACTTCATTGCTTTTCTATCTCATGGTCATGCACTTGATAGTAGTCTGTCATTAACAAAGTCTATCTTCATGCCTACCGTACACAAGGATTAAAAAGGTTCACTGGTGTGCGTAAAAGCAGTCTAAATTGAACTTTTACAGCAGGAGAAGGGAAGAAGTCCTTGTGTGCTGCGTATTTAGTACTGATATGACTTAACATAATGCATTTGGGGGAGAAAATGTCATTAATAGTCTGTAAATGGTGTGTTATTTTGAGCTTTTAATATGCCTAGAGAAGCAGCTTTGGCTATTCTTGTTGATGAGGCACTACTCGCTCGGCTCTCCTGAGCAAGGTGCCAGTATTGCCAACCCAAAGAATTCAACAATCCTAAGCCACAAGCTTCAGAACCATGAGAGTTCAATTAAAAATTACTGTTTTTTACTCTTTGCCTTCTGATTCTCGTTTTTATCTCCATGGTTGAGTCAATGCCTATTTGCAAGTTTGTTCTTCACAATCCCAAGAGCTTAACAGAAGCTGAAATTCTCATGCAGTTGCCAAGAACTGGAAAGTGAGACTTTAAGCAGAATATTAAATACTGTAACAAAGGCAGAAGTTGTGAAATCTGAGCAATTCATATTTCCAAAACAGGTTTATGTCTAAACTTTCTGAAGTTAATGATCAAAATTCAGTTAACACAGGTGTCTCAAAGCTACTCCCAGACTTATTGTTCTTGATGAAAGCTTTGAGATGCCCACTGAATATAACTGGGAATTCATATAATGACTTCAGTGGAGCCGTGTTGATTGACACCAGAAGGTGATCACAAAGAACGCCAGAAAGAGGTGGTATCTTCAGTAAAATTTTTGTTCAGAGCTAATAAGAATCTTGTAAGCGCCTCTTTTTACCCAGAAAGTGTGATCCAAATACATCTGCAATTTGACCCTGCTTGTCTTGAAATATTTGACCTTCCTTTGATAATATGAAGTTCCAGCACTCCAGAAATACATTTTTCAGTCCTTCTGGGTTCCAGCTTTGGTGACAAGATTTTTCCTTTGATCTTGGTGTAAGAGTTTTCTCTGACATGCACTTTATTCCCACCTTTTCCAGGTCTACTTCCAAGAACTGAACATTTTTAGTTCTCCCATTAGATTTTAGCTTTTTTTGTATTTTGCTTTATTGGAACTGGCAACACGATGCTACTTAATCGCAGCTCCATCTGTCAGAGTCAAGTCCTGCAGGTAGGGTGTCATGTTTGATTTCATGTTATCATTTGTCGTGCAATCAGAGCTAAAGAAAAAAAATGTTTAATACAAAACAGCTACTTCTATAAATTCCTTTGAAAGCTCTTTTACTGTTGTTGCACGAACTGGTTGTGTCTTTATGAGTACAGCCCCTTCTACACTGCCAGAGAGAAAACAGAAGGGAAGCACTCCGTCTGCCTTTGTTTGCTGTGCTACCCTCTTCTGCTGTCCACACCGACTGCGTGTCCTGAGCATGTACATGAATTTGTGTGCAGCTTTATAGGAGATGGAAAACACTGTGGACCTTAAATTAGAGCTGAAGTTTTGGAGACTGAGTCTTCAGATTTGAAAAAGTATGTACCTGTCTTTCACTGCTCAGCTTCAGAGCTGTTGTCCAATATGATATTACTTCAGACACCGGAAGAAGAGATGTGGTTGACTTTTATCTCACCATGATAACAGTTGTACTTTGCAGCTATTGCTTGTCAGCAAAAAGAGGACGAGATGGGAAGCAATGCTTAATGAAAACACAACTTACTGAAGCCTTTCTGGTGCACATATCAAATAGATCTGGTGAACACAATTATTTCTCTCCCAGTTTCCCAGACTGCAATCTGTTCTGTTCCTTTACGTTCTTGAATCCTCAAAAAATAGGATGGTGACCATAGTCCAGAGATACTTATGACAGCATGTACATAAACCTTTGCAGCCCATTAAGTGTGTTGTCGTCTCTCTTCCATTCACAAACAATGTGCACCTTGCAAGTCTCACTGATCACATCTACCTGTGAACATCATTACCTGCATGTTTTCATTTCACTTTCTCTTTGGCACTGCATCAACTTTGGGTTTTTTCAGCCAGCCAGTAATGGCTGTTAAGGTGCAAGAGGTTTCCTCAACTTTTTTCTTCTCCCTTAAACTGTTATTAGCCCATTTGTTTTTCCCAAACAGAAGCATTCATGCTTCTAGCCTGACAATTTCTAAAGGCAATTTCTAAAGGCAGTGATGCCCCAAGGCAGGAAGTATGGCCAGCATTCCTCATAACCCCCCTCCCCGTTTTGAGAGACACCACAGAAGAGAGCGATAACTGCTGACAGATGGTATGGTTATCTTAATATTGGAATGGGCTCAAGTGCTGCAAGACAGGCTGTTACCTAATGGAGGATCTGACAGTGCTAGTGACTGGTACTAAAAGGTGTGACAGTCCCACTCTGGGTCTCTGCCGGCAGTCATGCAGAGAAGCAGGGCAACTTTTCTGCCATGAGGGCCATGATGTTCAGGGGGGCCATAATAAGAATCTGCAGACATAAATGTGGGTGCAGTCTTGCTGCAATCCTTAGTGATGGCCATGCCCAGGTCTTGGCTTCAGCCATAGGACCCCAGCCAAGCTTTCCAGCAAATAGCTGGGGAAAGGCCATGACTATCAAAGGTCCTCTGCGCATTAAATGTGAGGTGTAAACCTAAAAACTTGCATCAACATCAGCACAGCTGACTCAGGGACAGGGTGCTATCAAAAGATCTGTGTTTTAATGCAAATAAAGTTCCATGTGGGGGAAAGAATCCACAAACTTTTCTAGAGCAAGTATGAACAGATCCTGCACCCTCCATGGGATGTAAACTAATAAAGCAAATGCACAGAGTGGTCAGAAGACAGGAACCACATCAAGCACATATTGCAATGGCCCCAAAGCCTGAGCCTGCCTCACAGTAAAAGTAACAGTAAAAGCAGACAACAACAAACTCTGGGTCTTTTACAGCTGGTGCAACAAACACTCAGGCTGATGGCATGACACTGGAACTAAAGAGTTCTTTTGCTCTGTTTGCCATCCTTGTATTTACAGCTGCAAACATCAAAGGCTTACTCACCATAGACCAGCAAGTGCATTTGAGTACCAGGATATGCTAGAACAGCTGCTGCCTGATCCGGAGAACCATCCTTCAGGGCTATTGTCATTAACAATTCTGTAATTTACTTTGATAGCTACGAAGGGAAACAAAACCAACTGTTGTTCAGAACTAGCAGTTCTCAGCTGGACAGCTTGTCTTTCTCCAGGAGTTGTATATAGTCCCCTCCAGTTCAGGGGGGGATGGAAAAATGGAAGAGGAGAACTGAAAACAGCTGTCTGAGCAAGAGAAATTCCCACACTGACATTGATAGATTATAGCCTATATACATTCATATTTCATGGATTTGGTAATTAATTTAGTAGCTGATGAACAAATGCATGTTGCAGTGGTTTGGACAATTCCTGTAGGCTTTATGTTGGACCATTTCTGTAATGGATCAGAGAGTTCATTTTCTGCTGCTTGATAAGTCATTTGTGTGCAGCCCTCTTAGAAGTCCCTCTGAAAGAATACCTTTCCTAGGGACTTAGTGTTTATACAGCTGCCCAGTTGATACAGATGAGAGGTACAGTGGGTGGGTTGTCATTCTGCCTCTCTCCCATTTTACAAGTGATATCTCTGTTGTAGTTTGAAATTACCAGAATTTTCAGATTTACAGATTTGTGCTTTCATGAAGAAAAGAAAACGTTCTGTTGCTTTGAGAGGACCCCCTCCCCTCAGTGACCTGTTCTGGGGGGAGGTGACACTGTCCCAAGTACCTGCCCATCAGAGGTGTTGCTAGATGAGCAGATAAAAGGGGAAGTGATCTCGGTCCTACCTCTTTTTGCTGAGGGCTTCCAGTCCAGCATGGCAGCTGCAGCCCCGTGCTAGCCCCCACCCCCCTTCCCGGGGCGGTGGTGGGGGGAGACAGCTTTCAGTGGCTCCCTGCCCTGGGATGGAGGGGCCTCACTGGGTCGGGTCCTCTCTGCTCCTGTAACCAGCAGAGAGAGGCAAGGACAACCCCGGCACGGCAAAGACAGCTCCGGCCCAGCGCAGACTCTGGAGCAGAAGGGAGAGCCCCAGCCTGGACCTGGTGCCACAGACCGGAGAAGCAAGACTTTGGTGCAGATCTACCACTACCACTCCACCTGCCCCCCGCCATGGAGCAGACCTTCAGCCTTGCAGTGAGCTAAGGAACTCCTCTTTCTTCCTCCTGGAGCTGAGACAGGAGGAGAGAGAGACAGAGAGGAGAGAAGAGGGTCCTGGAAAATGCTCTCAGCCATGTGCTGAGAGTGGGGGGGGCAGCCCTGCTGATGCAGCCATGCGGCCAGTCTCCATTTTGGGTCACGCACGTGTCCGGGGCCCTGCGGCCGCCGCCATTTTAGAGAGCCCTGATCAGCAGGAAGAGAGACTGTTGGTCACTTCTGCTGCTGAGAAGGACTGGGGGGTGCTTGGTATTGGGGAGAATTCCTCCATGCTTAGCTGAAGAAAAAGCAGAAGGACTTGAGAATCCTT
>JAOXOE010029321.1:0-14643 GCA_028565055.1 Phoeniculus purpureus
TTGTGTATCGTGAAAGTAATGGGCATCTGACATCACCATGAAAAGTTCCAAATCTTAGCTGTCTCATAATGCAAATATTTTTGTGGAGTCTGGAAGTATATTAGTACATAGCATGAAATATCCTATTTATGATATTGGTCATGGCCTTGTGTGTTTCCAAAAGGTATGGATTAGTGCTGCTTTACTAAATGGTAACTTCACAGCATTTCTGAACCACAGAACATGGTATCTTGTGTTATGAGAGCATTATATCTTATAATTCTAAATACCATGTTTAAAGATATTTTATCCTGCAGACCTTCTGTGGGATCATTTAGGGCACTAAACATAAGCACAGATAATATAAAGAAGACAACCCCTCCGATCTATTTTCTCCCTAGTTTGATCTTTTATCAAATGGGTATATTTGCTGTATAAAATCTTATCTATGTTAAAAGAAACTGGAGTTTCTATGTAGTCAACAAAGTATTGCAATAACAGTGAAAATGGACACTGTAGACAGCCTCTTAAATATTTTATGTCTTAATAGTTTAAGCAAATTTACCACTTGATTTCTGCATACAGATTTCATGTCTAGGTTTTAAATGTGCCTTTTATATACTGTGTGCTGCGATTCTACACCAACACTGTGTACGAGTTCTCAGATAATGTATATTGTAAAAATAAATGAATTTAAACATTCTGAAACATTTAATTGCCACAGGGAGCTCTATCAGTATCTTTACTAGAAATTACAATTTGTTTTAAAGACAGGTCATCAAATTAAATTAAAGCATTAACTTTCATCTGTCTGGGATATGAGATGCATTTCAATTCAGAAGTGTAGATCGTTTAGCTACTAGCAATCCCCTAAACTATTCTGTATCACTAGATTAAATTAAGTCTTTTCAGAAGTAATTAAATTCAGACCCTTACGTCACACTGCTGTAGCACAATTGAATATTTTTAATAAGACATGCAGGAATGTATTAAAAAAAAGAAAACAAAAATCAGTAAATATAGAACATGGATATTATTATCCATACATGTAAAACATGAGCCTTTACCTTTATAAAAGTAAACGTAGTAAGAGTACTAGGTCTGCAGTGCAGGTGTAATACAACTAGTAGTTGATACCAATAACACATAGGGAGATTCCCATTACCAGTTACATAGACTGAACATCAGGAAACAGCAGTGAGTCTAATTTTACTTAGAGTCTTTCATAAAAAAGACCCAAATCATTAAGCTTCTAAATGTGTAACAATAAACTGGTAAAAGTAAATATGTTAAACACGCTTGCACAGATTGGAAATTATTCAAGGCAGTAACTTTGCAAAACTGAAAGATGGGGTTGTCATCTCAAGTGTTCATTCACTTGTAATTTGGATAAATTATTAAGCACAAGGTACTAGGGACAGTCTTTGATGCCAGACAGATCTGGCTGAAATGTTAACGTTGTATTAATTACAAGTCAGTATTTGTGTTAGGAAGGACTACTAGTTGAGGTAACAAAGAAACTTATCTGAATGCCTATTCTGAATCTTTTCAGAAAAACAGGATAAATGTCATGCTAAGTGAAAACGTATTTTGTTTTAGAGATCTGTTTTTATTAGGCCAGAAATCAATCCAAAGTAAATTTAACTCATTTCTTCTTCCTAAGACTGACTGTTCCCAAATTTGTCATAAATGTTTCTGGCTAATAGAACACTTCATTTTTATTTGAGTTAACCATATTCATATATCTATCTAGATATTTAATTATTTTCCTAGCTTTCAAATGTTCCAAAACTTAGATGCTTTGGTATTTCCTTTTTTACAGGATTTACATTTAAAACAGACCATTTTGTTTTTAAACTGAAAAATCATATTTTTAAGATGATTCTTAGAATGTTTGCAATTAAATATTCAGTTTCGCTGAAATTACAATGGATTTGGAAAGCAAGCGATAAAACCAAGCAAGAAATACTTACCTGTTTTAGAGAAAAAATATTTAAGGAGCAAAGTAATCAGAACATAAGAGTATTTTTTATCTGTTTTTTATAAGAGAAAAGGTTTAATTAATCAATACAACTGAATACACTAATAAATGCAATGTTGTGATAGCTTTGTACATGCTGGGCAGATGGCAATGGGAAAGTGCTGGGAAAAGAACGACTTTAAATGTATTTAAACTTGAAATATACTTAAACTTTCAATAAACTTTAAATTTGCTTGATTTTATTTACATAATACTGCTTTTACTTCGAATTTAGAACAATATGCAATCAATAGCAATGCTTAAGTGTCAATAATTGTAGAGATGTCATTCTAGCCCTAAAATACACTCCTAAGTACAGAGAGATGGCATTTTCAGCAGTGTATATTGAAAAAGTAAAAGTATATTTTTCATAGCAAGGACTGAATATACGAAGAATTCAACAGGATTAATCATATCTCAAGTAAATCTTTATATATGTTTCTAATATAATGATGTCCTAATATCTTTAAGATTTACTCTGACAAGCCAATTGCAGGTAGGCTCGGGCATAGAGCTTTGCACGCTGTGTGAAGTACTTGTCCTCTTATTAATACACCAATAAAAAGTTTATGCTAGCCCTGAGCTAAATATAACATTTTTACTGAAGAGAAGGTAAAACACAAACCCCCAGGAGCTTAATGTACAATAAACCTTAATGTACAATAGCAATATTAAAGTACATTCAAAGACAAGGAACAAAGTAATTGTTCTCTAACAATTGTTTTTCTAAACATCAAGCAGTATGTCTTTTTGTAGACAGGATTCAAGTCTTGACCTTTCCTATTGGTTTCAGTTTTAAGAAGTGTTTTTAATAAGTACTTTATCCAAATGAAGAAAATAAGGAAAAGTGTGTCACAAACTATAGAAAAGAGTGAAAAATGGTACTGACAAAAAATTATGACTCCGATAAAATTAAGGTCCAGATATAGCAAATTGCTAACTATAAATTTAGCTGGAGTTGACATGACTTACAACACGGCCCTCATTAATGTTAAAATAGCAAATAGCTCATTAACCTTTCCTTAGTCCCAGAGCAGCACTGCTGAACAGCTGCTAATCCCAGTATAGAGTGTATGTTAATAAAGAAAAGTGGGTTTACTTCATGGGGAAGTCCTGAAAAAGATCCCTACCTCTTGCTGTAGAGTTGTAATAAATTTCATGAAAGTTGTTGTTTTAAGGCACCACAAAATTTTCAAAAAATGGAAAAGATAGATAAACACAATTTTGGTTTATCACCTTGGGCTAGAGGTAGCCTTTTTGTCACATTATCCTATTGATCTTACTATTACACACTGTTGTTACTAGTCTTCTTTACCCCACAAGATAGATAAAACCACATTGATAATAAAAATATTGAAATCCTGCTTGTGTTCTGTTATTAACAGAAAAAAATCTTTGAGTTTAAAAAAAAAATTAGGTAAAAAAGAGTATTATGATGATCTGTATAACACATACCTTTTAATTTTTCAGTCAATAACTGCTACACCAAGGACAATGTACTCATTCTGTACCATCAGTACTGCAGGTGAGTTTTGGTTATACAGCAAATTATATTTTGCAAAGTTGCCTGCATAGCACAAAAATTTTTAATCTATGTAGCTAAATCCAACAATTTTTTCTTCTGTGATAAGTATGCACTTAAATCCATAGCTTGACTGTCTCTCAGTTAGTCACCCAGTCAACATTACTGTATTTCAAACAGAAATACACTTAATGGTGCCTGAAGTATTAAAATGAAATAAAATCACAGCTCTCGGTCTCAAATCAAACTGAGCCTCTGTCATACCTAAACAAACCTTGATGTTCAACACGAAGATGAGGACATCTGTGGATGATCTGAACACCAAATTCACCTATATTCAAAAATTGTTAAATCTAAGAAGGTTTATGTGGTTTTTTTTAAAGTCACACTTTCAAATTGTAGTAAAGTTTTGGGCTTGTACCAGTGAGGATTCTTCTGGGTCTTGGGAGACAGAACCACATATTAGTATCAACCCTTTATTACCTGTTAACATTAACAAATCTCAGACCTTCAGTAAACACACTGAATAATATATCCCTAGCTACTGAGAACACTATGAGCATGAAAAAGTCAACACACACAGAGTCAATAATTTCTTTTAAAATTATTTTTTCAAATACTAGGAAACATTTACCTAAGCTCCAAAACCAGAAGTTGAAAATTTATTGACATACATATTTTAAAGTTTGTACTGTATTTTACATCTATAACCCTGTTCTCAGTAATCAGTTAAGTCTCTGACCTTTTTTCTCAGCTTTCAAGATATCAGTCATTGATTAAATGTATGAATGTATGTACACACAGCACTGGTGTTTTCTATTCCTTCCATTCATTCATCAGTTTTACTAAGCACAGATTTGCAAATTTTGAGCAGTTTGTTTATTTATTTATACATTTTATTTTTACTCATTAAAAAAAAATAAGAATCACAGAATCACTGAGTGTAAGGGGTTGGAAGGGACTTCCAAAGGTCCAACTTCCCTGTCAGCGTGGGACTAAAACTAGGGCAGATAACTCAGAAATGCATCCAGACTACTTGCAACTGATTACCCTTGGGATTTATTAAACTACCAAGAGAAGAGAAAAACTGCTGGTTTTGGCTGGGATAGAGTAAATTTTCTTTACAATAGCTAGTGTGGTTTGCTCTTCTGAATTTGTGCTAGAAGGAATCTTGGTAATTGAGGGATATTTTAGTTATTGCTGAGCAGTGCTTACAGAGATTCAAAGACTTTTTCTGACGTCTTTCACTCCACCTCACCAGCAAGTAGACTGAGGGTGCAGAAACAGGTGTGAAACTGACCCCAAATGAACAATGGGATATGACATCATGCTCAACGTCAAATGCTGATGAGAAGAAGATGAAAGGGCATGGGGGAGGAAGTTCAGGGTGATGGCTTTTTTCCTCTAATATATATATTACATGTCATGGAGTGCTGCCTTCCCGGAGATGGCTAAATAACAACCTATCATGGGGGAGTAGTGGAAGAATTTCTTATTTTTTATTGAATGTGTGGCTTTTTCTTTACTCATTAAAATGTCTTTGTCTCAACCCACTAATTTTTCCATGTTTACTCTTCCAATCATCTCCCCCATTCCACTGCAGGGAGGGAAAGAGTGGTTGTGTGGTTCTTAGTTGCCAGCTGGGGTTAAACCATGACAGAAGTGTCTTTAAAAATTAACTGTAAGGGCAAAATACTATTTTTTTCCTAAATGTTTGGTTTTCTGCCTTCCAAAACAAAACCTTTGGCTGTATTTTAAAAAATATACTTTTAAGGAATTACTTACTTATTCTTACTTTGACAATATTAATCATATCTCCTAACTTTTCTTGTACTTAGAACTCAGTGATAATTCAAACTCAAGTGATCTTACAGTTATAGCATCTCTGACAGCCTAATGGTTTAATCAGACAAAGCTATTTGTGTAAGAAAATAGATTGTTTGTATTTTTTCTTAGTTAGGAAAATGAACCAATGAATATGAGATTTATTTTTCTTTTTAGAAAAAATAATGAAAACAATAAGATAATACATATTTTAGCATTAGAGTTGGAAAAGCTCCAGGTCTGAAATGGAAATTCAGACAGATTAAATATCTGGAACTTAAGTAAAGGGTCCCTGGTGTAATTGAGAGGCACATATTTACAAAACCACATGCGCCAGAGTTCCTCAATATGCAAGCATATGAAATGAGCTTAGGGGATTTGCAGCTTCCTAATGTCCTTATCAAACTCCTTAATCAAAAGCCCTTAAGTAATTTATCTCTATCTTCTGTTCTGGGCACCCTAGACACGCACTCGGAAAGTGGATTAGTGAAAAGGCATGGATTGGTTTTCATTTCTGACATACATTGCTTAAAAGTTATTTATCATATGCTTTGTTTCAGAATAAAACAAACAAAAAGATCCTTGCCCTATAGTACTTCAAACTCAAACCTTCAGTGCTATGAATAAATTCTTCAGTGTTCATTCACGAATTTGTGCTTACAGACAAGAAGAAAGACATTTCAGTCCCTCGTAACTCCCAAATCTTTTGTACTACCTGCATGTAAGTGGTCTACTCAGAAATTACACATCAGAAATTTAAGGCAATAGAATATTTACACTTTTTAATTTAAAATAGCTTAGCTTACCATATAAGCATTTGTGTCTTGACAGAGCTAGCAACAAATGTCCAGGAATAGTGCTTGCCTGAGTTCCTATCCCTTTTCTACCTCTTCAAAAGGAGTATTATTCATGTGGACACTTGAGCATTTACTGATTTGTATTGCTCAGCAGCAGTCTGTTTTTCATGGAATCATAGCGTCTTAGGATGATAGGAGTTGCAAGGGACCTCTGGAGACCATCTAGTCCAACCTCTCCGCAGACCAGGTTCTTTTAGAGCAGATTGCACGGGAATATGTCCAGTTGGGTTTTGAATGTCTCCAGAGACGGGTATTCTACAACCTCTCCGGGCAGTCTGCTCCAGGGCTCACCATTAAAAAGATTTTCCTTATGTTAAAATTAAATCTCCTACTTTCTAACAGGTCTAGACTTGATGATCTTAAAGGTCCCTCTTCCAACCAAAGTAATTCTGTGGAATTTCATCTCATGGTTAAGGAGATGTTGGGATGAGGGCTGGACTTGATGATCCTGGAGGTCCTTTCCAGCCATGATGATTCTATGAATTTCTGTGACATGTTTAGTTCTGTAGTTCTGCTGGAAGTACTAAACCCTTTAAATAAATCAGCATGATGCTTTGTGGCACAAGCAGGTGCCCCATAAGGTGTATTTACCGTTTTATTTTTTTCACTGTATTTATGTTCTGAACTGACACTGTCACTATCATGGATTTATCATGCACATGACTTGTTCTGTGGATGCCTGTAAAATTAGAAAATGTTTTACTATTATTCTTTCAAAAGCTTTACTAGCCAACATTCTTTCAAAGACAGAGTTCTGTGTATCTAGGGATGTACAGTTCATTTGAATACTTCACTACTCTGACCTAACAATGTTGCCCTTTCTGTCATTGTAATAAAAAGGGTTTTAGAAGACAAAGAGCTCCAAACATCAGTAAGATGTGCTGTCTCTGCACATCCTTGATAGAAAGTCACTTCTCTTCGCATTTATGACCAAACAGCTAACCTGTGCGGTATGTTTTCGAGTATGATCCTTTTTTAAATGAACAGTAGTTCAGAAACTGAATCTGCAAAAACTTTTTAAGATCTGAGAGCCCAATAGATCACACAACTTGAAGACTTTAAGCACGTTCCTAGGACCTCACAGTAATGCCAAAATAAACTTTTTTTTCTCTGCTACGTCTACATATTCACTTTTCTGTGTTGAGTCTTCAGTTTAATCAGTGTACTAGAATAGAGCCTCCAAGTGGGAGCATCCTTAGTCATATTTCCAGAGCCCCCTTTCCCACTGCGTGCAATGAAATAGCTCTTTCTAAACTCCTTTCTTTTGTAGCTACTCCTAAGCTTTATTGCAGAACTAGAAATAGTTTCCTGCTGTTGTCTGGTTCGCAGTAAGATTTCCAAGTAAAAGTAGTTCAGGGTAGTTAGCAGCTCCTTGTGTTCACATTTATTTGTAGTGCCATGCTTATTTACTGAATGTATAAAACTACAGTCCTTTCCTTGGGAATTTATTGGCTACTTCTAACCTAATATCTTCTTTTCTTGTCGTTGTCTTTTGGGTTTATTAGGAAAGTAGAGTGAGGACCAACAAGAATACATAGAGATATATATCAGATGATAATTGTTTTCACATATTGATGTGAATGGCCTATGACAGTCTCTACTCACCTGTACAAAATGAAATGAACAATTGAAAAAAATAATAAAGAAATGAAAGAAAATGATTGTCCTTGGAAAAATCACAACAGGGGTATTCCTAATATAGGTAGAAAGCCGTTGACCAGGTAACTTTTGATGGAATTATTTTCTCTGGACAATTTTCAAGATGATCCTGGAAGAACTGAATAGTTTTTATTTTGCCTAACATAATGCCACTTCACATGAGTGACATCTAATCTATTTCTTAAGGTCTGATTGATTCTCTTTTTCATCAGAGTGAACACACTGCATATGCATCGGCATCTCTGAAAGTAGTATGCAACATTAATATTCTCATTGTCGTGCTACTTGTGATTTTGTAAGCTAAAAGTCAAAGCTGAATTAAAGCCCTGCTGCTGGAAATCTTAAATTCACACTGAAGCCTCAAAAGTAATGAAACCTACTATTCAAGTGAAGCATATTGATATAGTCTACTTATGGAAAAGAAAAAATATGATTAAAACAATTAAACACGCACATAGTTTATAAAGAAGTCACAGAATGTCAGGGATCGGAAGGGACCTCGAAAGATCATCCACAGCAGGATCACCTAGACCAAGTCACACAGGAACAGAACATGTCCAGGTGGGTTTTAAAGATCTCCAGAGAAAGAGAATCCACAGCCTTCCTGGGCAGCCTCTTCCAGTGCTCTGTCATCCTCACTGGGAAGAAGTTTCTTCTTATATTTGTGTGGAACCTCCTATGTTCCAGCTTACACCTGTAACCCCTGTCCTGTCATTGGATGACACTGAGAAGAGCCTGGCTCCAGACTCCTGACACCCACCCTTCACATATTTATGAACATTAATGAGGTCAGTCATAGTGATTAAAAGAAAAAAAGAAGGAGCCTTTGTTATCTCAACTTTTGAAAGCTGGAAAATGAAGGGAAATATTCCCCCTCTCTCTTTTTCATTTTTATAACTAAAAAATTTCATAACTTTTCAGAAAATTTCAAAACTTTTCAGAAAATTTCAAAAAATTTCATGAATTAAAATGTTCTTCTGGCACTTAAGTATAAATAATGATTTTAGCACACATTTTTTATTGTTTCTGTATAGAAGATCCTATTTCTTTTGTGAATTTTTTTAAAGTATACACTGTTAATATGAGACAAATCAATGATTTAAAACATGTCCCATAGATAAATACAGTAAAATATTATAATGTTTTTAGCCATAAACTGAAAAGCTATTTTTGGGAAATTAAATCCACTTTTGCAAGTAAAACAAACTAAAAATGAATAAATAAAACTAAAGTTTTTCTATTTCTATTCAGGTAAATTAATTGGTACCACATGCAATTTGTAGTTTTTGAAAACACATATTCTGTTTAATTCTGTTTCATTGCCCAAAATACTGATTTTTATTTCTTTTTTTAATGTTTTGTTGAAAAGTCCACTTTCTGTGAGACCCCACCTGCAATTTCTTGGCCCAAGGGACTAGGCAGTTACTGAGTGACTAGCAAGTGGGCAGCTTGGAATTGCAAGCTGAGTTTACAACTTTGCAAAAACAGTATCACCAGTTTGGAGCTTCCTGTTCCCTGGTTTTTAAGGGGAGTGAGTCCCTTGTCAGGTCTTTGACTGGAGAAGAGTGTGTGTCGCTGAGTTGAACACGGCAGTTTTCTAGCTCTGGGAATGGGATGAATGGAGTGAGTGGGAAGTTTGGAACCTCAGGGATTATCAGGGAAAGTTTTAACCTGCAATTCATTGTTTACTGGAACGGAGAGATTCTTCTCCACCTGTAACCCATAGGAATAATCATGCTGGCACTGTAAGACTGGCTTGGAAGTTCTTGGAACAGAGAGCTGGCCCTTAAAAGACCCATTGGTGCTGGTGGTCTTATGTGCAGACTGGAACAGGGAAATCACTTTTCCACAAAGAAAATAACTACTGGAGGTTCTTCAGTCTTGAAGGTCTGGAGGTATTAGCTCATCCCAGTTCTGTAAGAATACGTGATTAATCTCTATATGCCTTGGTGTTGTTCTATATTGTGAGAACAAAATATATCTTGTTATTTTCCCCAAATTGAGCTAGTCAGTTTTTGCCTGCAACTTTCATAAGTGGTTTTGAACATTCCTCGGAGTTTTCTAGTTTTGATTCATTATCACATTAACTAAATTAATTAGCTAAACTTGTCCCAGACCTGATCACCTGGATCAGTGAATGACAATGTTCTAAATTGTTTGAGAGTTCTGTCTTAACACCATATCTCTGCTAAATAAATCATGTCTGAATTTCATATTTTTATGAGAGAATGCAAAGAAACCCACAAGCTACTAAGTGCGACTTCTTTGTAAGAAACATGACTTGGAACGAGTAGCATAAATACAAGAAATAAATTGAATAATGTTGACGATTGTAGTGACTTTCATTTAATTGCAGCTGTTTTGAAAGTACTGGACACGTTCAGAACTCGTAATGAATTTCTATAGTAAGATTAACAGTTGAACCTAAGATTGGAATGGAAAGGCAAATGACTATAAATAATGATGAAGGTGTCATCAGTCATTGTTCTCCCTAGTAAGCAAGAGGCATACGGTTAATCCATGAATTTTTCAAGATGTCTTCAGAAGCTATATGCATTGCAGTAATTCAGATGCATGGACAATACCAAGAAAAGAGGTGCATCTATCACAAGCTATTTTCAGCAGAAACTAAAACAAGCCAATATTTTTACATATGGCTTTCAACAGTTAGTGCACATTGTGCAGTCAATCAAGAGAGTCACTCTCTTGCCTCTACTGAAATATCTGTCTTTTCCTTGACATACTGCTATTTAGACATCGTGTGTACTAATTACATAAACATAGAACATGGACTTGATATTTCTGGAAATACATTGCCATGAATTATTGACCCCAACTGAAACTGGGTTTGTATGTGCTGATACTGATTAACCCATGGGTACTTTCTGACTCTTCAGAGGGTTGATATGGATATAGCTGAGAAACATCTGCTGGTTTAGACCACTGTGGGATTTTGCATGCAGGACTGATTTATCTTTATTATTTCCACATGACAGTGACATCTGTTCATGTGAGAATGAAAATCATATTCATAGACGTTAATAATGTGGGTTGTTTTTTCACATATACAGAAGGCATTAGAATACTACTTAAAAAATCCATTGAAGGGGTTGAGCATAGCTCAATTCCACAGTGAAGATAAATCATTAGCATAAGCCAAACCTGAATAATCTGGAGCCTACTGATCATGAAATTAAGACAGGAGTAACAAACATTTCTGGAATCAGATATAAGATGTCATAGACACTAACCCATCCTAAATTACAACTAAACTGTGAGAAAACCAAAAAAGGAAATATTTTCCTCAGTATGGAATGAATCCAATAACAAATAACAATTACTATTCAGAGCTGCAACAGTAAAATTTCTGTTATAATAGAAATGTTAATTTTTCTTTCCTCTTTTAATAACGACTAGTGAATCCTTAAATCGCAATACTTCCTCGTACTTCTTTCTGGAAACCACTCTCATTATCTCATTCTTAGATCTGCAATATTCTTCAAAACATAGATTTTGGCTAGGGTTGGAAGGGACCTTAAAGATCATATAGTTTCAACCCTCCTGCATAAGCAAGGACACCTTCACTAGATCAGGTTACTCAGGGTCCCATCCAACCTGGCCTTCAACACTTTAAGGGGTGGGGCAGCCACAACTTCTTGGGCAACCTGTCCCAGCATTCCACCACCCTCACAGCAAAGAATTTTCTCCTCACATCCATCCTCAGTCTCCCCTCTTCAAGTCTGGAACCCTTTCCCCTAGTCCTCTCACTATGCACCTATGTAAAAAACTCTACCCCAGCTTTCCTGTAGCCCCCTTCAGATATTGGAAAGTTGCTAGAAGGTCACCTGGGAGCCTCCTCTTCTCCAGGCTGAACAACCACAACTTAGTCAGCCTGTCCTCTTAGGATAGGCACTCCAACTCTCTGATCATTTGAGTTGCTCTCCTCTGGACACCTTCCAGGACCTCTGCCATTTTTGTGTCAGGGACTCCAGAACTGGACACAGTACTCCAGGTGAGGTCTCACAAGTGCAGAGTAGAGAGGGAGAATCAGCTCCCTTGACTGACTGTGGCTGCTTCTTTTGATGCAACCCAGGATAGCCCTGGGCTGCATCTCATTAAATACATGGGAAAAAACCACATTATCCTTTCTTTCTCCTGTGAAATGCATAGATGTGGTCCTCAAATTTATAAAATTTGCCAAAGCTACTTGAAATGTCAGAATACTGTGCAACAGCTATTGCAGACTTTTGTTCTGTACTACAGCGATGCTATATGCACCTATTTCCAAATGTAGGTAGTGGTGAGTATTATTAATCATGAAATTATATAGGAATACATAATGATAGACTGATCAATTGCAGTATTTTAAATAATTTTGCATTCTGGAGTATTTTTTCAGACTTTATTTACCTAAATGAGGTGATGATTGCTGCCTCTGAAATAAACTCTTCAGAAAACAATATGTAGAATTTGTCTGATCCTGATACAAACATCTTTGTATACACCTTTGTATACAAACATCTACTTCAGTTTAAACTTCAAAGATTTCTCAGAAGTATATTTTATCAGCTTTAGTTTTATAGAAGTCCAAGTGTTTTGGGGCATATTTTAGCATATTTTCAAGGCATATATATGTAAATGTGTTTCACTATGTTCTGATAAAGGAAAAAAATAAATAAGTGGTTATTTGAGTAATGACTGAAGTAATGGCAGGTATTTAATGAATGAATGATACACCAGATAAATTTATGAACTTGAGGTAAAAGATTAAGTGTAAAGATATAGAAAAGTACAACCCCTGGCTTTCTTGATTAAGATAACATGGCCAAAACAATTACATTTCAAATAAGATGAAGTGGTAAATATTAACTGTAAAGTCTAAGATCCATAGCACACAACTTATAATGTTTTTCATAAACCATAATATTCTTAATAAAGCATACCACTCTGATTTTAAAATTATAATCTCATGTGAAATGGTGTGTAATACTAGATTAGAAAGGATAAGCTTGTGGTAAAATTCATGTTTCAATTTGAAATAGGAAAGCAGAAACACCATGAGAACATTTAATAACTAGTAGCTTCAATTAAGCTTCTGTAAGCATTTAAATTGTCTTCCCTTTTTCTTTTTTATTGCCTCGTACTCTGGAGACCTGAAGCCTGCTACTGAAAATGTATTTGTCTTGCGTATGCTTTCTACTTACATAAAATCACAACATACTCTGTATTTTAAAATATTCATAGAAACATAGCTAGGGTTATAAATATATATCCAGAAATTCTGGATTATATAAATATATATATATATATATCCAGAAATTCAGCTTAAATCAGTGGAACTACCTTGATTTATACTAGCTGCAGATCTGCTTCAGAAAATGTTTTATAAAGCTACATTTTAAATAGATGAGTTATCTGTCAGGGGATTTTAATAGGAACTGATGGATGCAGCAACAGAAGCTTAGTAAGTAGCAGTGTGTATACTTCACAACATCATATCTCATTTCTATTATCCTGCATTTCTCATGTTAGTTTTACTACAACTTTTCTCAATTTTTTCCATCATCTGAAAAGAAAAAAAAAATTAAATTATTGGAAAACTGGGAACCAATGACATAAACAAGAGTGAACTCTGGGTCTATTGCTGTTTCTGTCTCAGGTAAAGCATTTTGTCATTTCAGAATCAGAATTGGTCAACATTAACCCTGAACTGTTGGCAAAAGGGTAACATGTAGTGAATGTACTCAAAGAGGAAGGAAAGAATGAGACAATACATGTATGCAGAGTAGCACATAAGTGTTCTGCTTATCATTAGTCATGGCTTCCTTGGAGAACAATTGTCTTATACTAGAAATAAAGTAAAACCAAAAAAACAACTAAAACAGTGGATATATTCTTACTTGTCCATGATGTCTGTCCTCAGGAAGATGTGTCCTGATTTGGGAACTATTAAAGGTTGGTAAAGAACGTAAATCTTTCCATTTCAGTGCTGGTTTGGCTTGACAGAGCTAAGAATTTTATTTATTTGGTAGATAGAGGGTAAATTGTGAATCTTCTGTTTGTGTCATTAAGATCAGACTCATATAGATCAAACTTGAGCAGGAATTGCAGCCCAACATAACACCTATAGCTTTTCTACTTAGAAGTTAGTCACTAAAATGTACTTTCAGAATAATTCTGTAACTTGCAGTTTGCACTAATTGCATGGTGGACAATTCTGTTCACCTAATTTGTCCCTTTTAGCTTCTTGATATGCTGTTAAATTTAAAAAAAAAAAAAGAAGAGCCAGGTAGCATAAGTTTTACTGTGAAATTTATATTCAGATTATCAGAAGATACTTCAAACTGCTAAATAATTATGTAATATAGAGAATGAGGAAGCAATCCTGATGTTTCTGAGCAGAAAGAAAAAAAACAGCTTGTGCCTTTTCTGATCTCTTTATTTTTAACTAACATGCATTTTAATGAATAACTAATATTCATTTACCCTCAGTAAGTTTGCAGATGACTCCAAATTATGTGGGAGTGTTGATCTGCTTGAGGACAGGAATGCTCTACAGAGGAACTTGGACAAGTTGGATCGGTGGGCCAACACCAGCTGTATGAGGCACAATAAGGCCAAGTGCTGGGTCCTGCGTTTCGGTCACAACTAACCCAGGCAATGCTACAGGTTTGGGGATGAGTGTGAATACGTGATGGCATTTGTGACACAGTTTCTAGTTTGTGTGCACTAACTTGCTTAACCTCTTCTTCTTTTCTGTGTACAGTTACAGAGTTAATAAA
>JAOXOE010029322.1:0-14641 GCA_028565055.1 Phoeniculus purpureus
CTGCGGGAGGTGCTGCTACCCTCTTCGGACCGCCATGGGAAGGCCGCGCCGAGCCGAGCCGGGCCCGGACTGTCAGCAGTCGATGAGCCGTGGGTGGGTCGGTCACAGCTGTTCCGTGGGTGGCGGGCAGGGTGGCCTCGCAGTGCGTGCACCGGAAGGGCGCGGCCGGGGACTGTGCACGGCTCTGGTGCCGCTTCTGAGTGTCCGATGCTCTGCGAGTACTTCTAGCCAGTGGCCTGCGTCCGCCCATTTACCCCGAGTTCTGCACGTTCTGCGAATTCGTTTTGTCACTCTGGCAAACATATTTCACTGAGTTAGCGAATACGCTCATCTTTTGTTTTTTTGCCGGTAAACACGTATCTTTTGGGCTTTCTTTTCCAGTAAGGTTCCTTTATTTTGCGCTTTCTTAAGAAAAAGGACCTTAAAAAGCTTGCACTGACAGCTGCCTTTATGTTGCTCATAGAAACTGTTGGCTGCATAACTGTGCTTTTACAGGCAATTCTAGTGTTTGTCACTGTATTTGCGGTTTTACTTGCTTTTTCTTTTGCTTAAATTGTGAGCTCTTGGAGGCAAGGCCCATGTGTGTGATTATGTGTAAAACACATTCATTATGCAATAGTTCTCTATGTACTCTTCACTGTAGTGAAAGCAACAGAAGCTTGTTGGTTTTCAAGTTCTGACTAGTAAATACCTCGTTGCAGGAGCTGAAGAAGGAAAATCTCATTTACTGCCATTATTTTCTGGATAAGTGGCAATTACATGATGTTCTGGTTTTGGCAACAGGAAGGTTGCTGTTCTGCATTTGAAATGGGAGTGCTGTTTTCTTAGGTCAAAACTGTATGTGTTGTTACCACACATACAAGCTTTTTACAAACTTTCTAACCATCTGGTAAATGTTCGAGAGGGTGGTGCATGTGTTGTGTTAAGAGAGTAGTGAATTTGGCAGGGAGTAAACCTTTGCTTTACAGCTTCAGAGGCGCTGGGGGCGGCTAGGTCCAAATCCTGAGCGATACCCAATTTTACACTATGAGTCCGGTAACAAGGTTGGATTCACTCAGTAATACTGGCACTATGAGTCATATAACTCGGATTCACTCGATAGTGTGTCCTGTTCTCATCTAGCCGCAATCTATGGATTCGCATGATGTCCAGTGAGACACAGTGAGGCTAGTTTATGTGAACAGGAGTAATTTATTAGAGCAACAGATTTACAGGTTCTTTATGGATTGTTGGTGATGAACACTGTATGCAAAATATGTGTACACAAATATTAAAATTACCAAAGTGTTAGGTTAAAAAAATAACTCCATAGAGATTTATAAAGTTCTCAAGAAAGTTTGTATCTCAAGCAAAGGCGTCCCTATAGGGGGAGAAGAAAGGTCCCAGCCCATCGACTGATTCCCAAGAGTCAGAGATCCATGAATCCTCCCTGACTTGTTCAAGATGGTATCTTCTCCCCAGAATTCCCCTTTTTGCTGGGCTACTTTTATATTATTTTTTGTCTTCAAGGTGGAGCTTGAGTGGCTCTAGTCATACATATTTTTGTTTCTGATTGGTATAAAATTCTCTCGCTTTGCTTTTAAAAATATAAACTTAAAAAATCTAGGACACATGCTCAGTAAAGGGGGTTCGCCCTTTGGAGGCAGGTAGGTTTTGGGACAGAGGTGTGTTTTGATATTAATATTATAATGACATTATAATGAGCATGGTTCACACAAGGACAGCGATGCATTGAAAGATGACAGAAGGATGGCTCAGGGTTGCAAAAGTACAGCTTATCACCTTTGAAGTACCACTCAGTTTCAATCGCTGCACATCTTATCACAGGATTTGGCCAGGATGTCTTCACACCGCTCCACCCCCCTTGTGGTTTCCAAGGTGGCAGGTTAAGTTCCCTGGGGAACCATTAGAGGAAGGGATTCCTTGCATGCGAGCTGTACTCCACCCTGGAGGCTTAGAACTTTCCTTAATGTGCAAGTAATGCTCCATTTCTAAAATAAGTTTAATTTTCAAGTTACCTCTAGTAATTATCCCACAGCATGTTAGCCCAGTTTCAGGAACTGGGTGACCCTTTCACAGCATCCTTCTGGATGAGTTGTCCAGATGTAGAATGAGCCAGTTCGTGGGGCAATGGATGATGAGCTGGCTTAGACTGCTGCAGTGAATGATACTACATATTACTGGCAGTCAGTTGCCAGTGGTGTTCCTCAGGGACAGTTCTGTTCACTGTTCATGGACCTGCATGTAGGCATTCAGTGCACTATTAGCAAGTTCACTGGGTATACTGAATTGACAGGTGCAATTTGCTGTCTTGAGGAACAGGAGGCCTTGCAGAGCAATTTAGGTAGATTGGAACGTTGGGCAGTTATCAGTGACATGAGATCTTACAAAAAAAGTCAGTGTCTGCACCTGGATAGAGTGAGCTGGACACAACTATACAGTGGGAGAGGAGTGTCAGGAGTGGATACAGCAGGCTCAGTATGAATTAGCAGTGTACCCTGGCAGCCAAACCTGCATCCTGGAGTGCACAAAAGATCAGCACAGCCAGCTGGCCATTGTGATGGTGCAGCCTCTCCTTGAGTACTGTGGGTGGTTCTGGCCCCCATAATTTAAGAAGGATGTTCAGGTCCTTGAATGCATCCAGAAGAAGGTAACAAAGCTTGTGGGAGGAATGTCCTGTGACGAGTAGCTAGGGAACTTGGTTTTGTCTAATTTGAAGAAGAGGAGACTGAGGTGTAACTTCATTGCTGTCTACAGTTTCATGAGGAGGGGCAGTGGAGAGGGAGGTGGTGATCTCTTCTCTCTGATTTCCAGTCAAAGGAGACCTGGGAGTGGTTCAAAGCTGTACTGAGGGAAGATTATACTGGACACTAGGAAGCATTTCTTTATTTACAGGGTGGTCAAATACTGGAACAAGCTTCACAGAGAAATGGTTGATGCCTGATGACTCTTGGTGTTTAAGAAGCATTTGGCAAGCTCCTTATGCTTAAACTTTTGATTAGCCCTGAATTGGTCAGGCATTTGGATCAGGGGGTTGATGTATATCGCTTCCAACTGAAGTATTCTATACTACTCCAATTAATATATACACACCCTTCAACTTAATTTATTCAGAGAAAAAGCCTGTAACTTTATGGTGAAAAATGATGTTCAGGTTCTGGGAAGATCTTTACTTGGAAAATCTAGCTTGTCTCTGTTGAGATATCTTCAGCCAAAGCTTTGCTGGATTCAAGAAGGTAACAGTCTTATTTATGAAAATGTATAAAATTGATAAAGTTTTGACTAGTGTTTTCAGAACCATGTGGCTTTCTTTGAAAACGGTACCCTGAAAATACATTTTCAATAGTAACCTGTGCAAGCTGGTACAACTTTGCCAATGTGGCTGACATTTCTCTCCATGTAGGAGGTGAAATCTGGTTGGGATTGTAGACTGTAGCAATACCCCATTGACCTCAACTGATACTGCTGAAGATGCAGGCACCTCTGGAGATTGTCTAGTCAGTCCAATTTCCTGCTTACAGCCTGGTCATCTACAGCAGGTTATTCATCTCTTTTTGAGTTGAGTTTTGAGAGTCTGTAACGATGCAGATTCTACAGTCTGTCTTCCTCACTGTCTTCCTAGTTTTAATAGTTATGTAAAAATACCTTAACTGTGCAAATTGCTCTTCATGATGCACAGAAAGCCTGAAGATGTAATTTGTGTCTGTTTTGTATTCCTCCCTATCAGTCTGTCTGGAGAATTTCAGTTTTTTAACTTAAAGCTTATTGCAGACAAAGATCTTATTATATTTTTGTGTAGGAAGAAATGCATGCCCTTAAACCTTCAGTCTTTCTGAAAAAACAGGTGGTATAGGTGAGGTGAGATAGTATTTTACTCTAAAAAGAAGAAAAGCTACAAAATTTGGCATGCTAAGTAAGATATTCAAAATATATTTCAGTATGAATTGTATGTTGTGATTTTCATTTTTAAAAGCTTTCTGCCTTTTAAAAGATGATTACTGAATGACCTTCATAGATGTAAGATCTATAGCTTATGCGTGACTCTTGCAGAGAAAATGGCTCAACTTCAAGTAATAGCCTTATGAGAATAGTTCTAATAGTGGGCATAGCTCATAGTTGAGGAAAGATTAATTTAGATAAACATGTTTTATGGAGGATGTGAACTAGCTATACCATGTTTTGAGGTGCAAGATGTGGTCTGATGGAGTTGAGTTGTCTCAAAGAGGGAAAAGGATTCTTGCTGGTGAGTTGATGGGGCTCATTGAGAGGTCTTTAAACTAGACGAAGGGGATGAAGCCAGGCTCAGCAGAGCTGATCACTGAAATGTGGTGGGATGAATCATATGACTGGAGCACTGCAGTGCATGGCTATAAGTTCTTCAGAAAAGGTAGGCAAATGAGAAGAGGTGGTGGAGTGAGTCCCTGTATTAGGGAATGTTTTAATTGTATAGAACTCAGTGAGCCTAATGATAGGGTAAGAATAGGTGGCTATCCTATTGATTGTCTGTTATAGACCATGCAACCAGGATGAAGAGGTGGATGAGACATTCTACAGGTGACTGACAAAAGTCTCATAGTCTTTAGCCTTTTTTCTCCTGGAGAGGTCAATTCACCAGACATCTGCTAGAAATGTAACACAGCAGAGAGGAAACAGTTTAAGAGGTTCTTCCAATGTGTGGAAGATAACTTCCTGGCACAGCTGATCCATGAGCCTAGCAGGGGAGGTGCCTTGCTAGACTTGCTGCTTACAAACAGAGAAGGTTTGGTGAGATATGTGGTGGTTGAGGGCTGTCTTTGGCTTAGTTATCATGAAATGATCAAGTTGTCAGTCTTAGTGAGTTAAGGAGGGGGTTCAACAAAACCACCACAGTGGGCTTCTGGGTGACAGATTTTGGCCTGTTTGGGACCTTGGTTAGGAGACCAAGTACAAAGGGGTCCAGGAAGAATCGGTATTCTTCAGAAATGTACTCTTAAAGGGGCAAGAGCAGGTTGTCCCTGTGGGTGAGGAAGACTATCAGTCTGGCTGAACAGACTGTTAGACCTCAGGAAAAAAAAAGGAAAGTTTGAAAGGAAGGGCAGGCAACTCAGTAATAGTACAGGGATCCAACTAGGTCATGCAGGGAGGAAATCAGGACTGATTACTAGTTCTAGTTAGAACTAGACTAATTTCTAATTAGAACTCAGTGTCCAGAAGGCACAGCAGGTCATTCTAGTTATAACTTATTCTCATCACTGTAGTAAGGGACAACAAAAAATTTTTACAAGTACAGCAACAACAAAAGAAGAGTCAAGTACAATCTCCGCCCCTTACTCTATGCAGAAGGAAACATCACCAAAGGTGAGGACAAGGCTGATGTACTTGATGCCTTCTTTACCTCAGTCTTTAATGACCAGTCTGGTTATCCTCAGGGTATTCAGACTCTTGAGCTGGAGGGCAGAGAGAAAGATCCTGGAGGAAATAATCCAAGAGAAAGCTGCGAATGACCTGCTGTGCCTCCTGGACACTTACAAGTCTATGGGGCCAGGTGGGATCTATCCAGCAGTGCTGAGGGTGCTGTCAGAGAAGCTGGCCAAGCAGCTCTCCATCATTTATCAATGCGCCATACCCTTACATGTTATTTACTGAATTGCTAGTGATCTGAGTTTCTGGTCTTCAAAACCTTTGGTGGTGCAAGATGTATTTGTAGGAGTAGTTCTGCAAAGACAAATTTTGTTGTTCAGTGTGTACATGACTTATGTGGTACCTGATACAGAGCCATGAAAAGTGAGAAAAGCAGATGCAAACCATCTGTTCATCAGCGGAAACCACTGTGCCTTAATCCTGAAATGTGAACCACTGTCTACTTTTTTTTTTGTGAAGTGTGCAAGACACTGACTCTACAAGGTCTGTCTTACACCAAATGTAAACAATAAAAATTCAGGCTTAACTATTACAATAAAATGTTTCAGAGTCACCAATGATTTCTGTTGTGTCTTTCCTATGGCATTTATTAGTTCCTCTCTGATTTTATCTGCTATTCTATACATATGCATAAAACACATAAAGAATGTAAGGCTATGGTTTTTTTCATTTTAGAATCTTAGAATGCATTGAGATTAGATGTGACCTTTAAAGGACATCTAGTTGAGTGCCCTGGTGCAATGAGCAAGGATGTCTTTGACTAGGTCACTCTGCTTACAGTGTCATCCACCCTGACCTTGAATGTCCCAATAGATGTGGCCTCTTTTTTGATAGCTCTCTTCTGCTTCCTTGTCCCAGTGGGTTGTAGTCTTACTGAATATGTCATTGAAGAGCTGGAGTTTTGCTTTTGTAAAGTTCAGTGTCTTGATTATACTCCTTATCAGATTCTTGTCCATAAAGACTGAGAACTCCACTAGTGCCTGATCACTGCACCCCGGGCTGCATCTAGTCTTGACACCCCTGAGGTGCTCTCTTGTATTGGTGATCGTCAGGTGTTTCGGGTGTTGCCAGTAAGCATGATGCCTCTTGTAGCTGGAGTAACAAGGCTTTATCAGTAGGTGGCCCATAGTCACATTGCCTTGGTCTCTTATTCTTAGTTTTAAACTTTCAGCCTACTTTTGACCATTTGTCATGGCTATCTCCTCACACTCTGCCTGTTTCTTGACATAGAGTGCAACACTTCCACGTCTCCTTCCCTGCCTGTTTCTTCTGAATAGGCTATAGCTATCGATAGACATGTTCCAGTCATAGGTTTAATCTCAGGAAGTTTCCATGATGGCAACTTTGTCATAGCTTTCTAACAGCATGATGTTTTCTAACTCCTGTTTCTTACCTATGCTCTATGTACTGATGCAGAGACATTTCATCTGGGCTGTTGGCTATTGTGTTGCTGTTGTCTATTTCAGCTTCTTAAAAGAACGTAACTTTGGTTGTATCACAGTGTCCCTAGCGTTCCTGAGGGCAACAGATTGAACGCCCTTACTTGCACCCTGTTCCTCAGATTGCAGCACATCATCCAACAACTTAGCAAGACTGATACTGTTCCTCCTGCCTTGAGTTTAGTTTATGATCTGCTAGATATATGGTTTTCCATGTATGTTTACCTGGCTCTTGCATTAAGCTGCCAAGTGCCTGTGTAGGCTTTTGGTATTTGCTACAATGATTTTGTACAAAAGTACAGGTGACATTCTGACTGGCCTTAATAACTAAATATAAGCTCTTGGCATGTCTGACTCCTGAATTTCATAGAGATAAATATGTACTTTTTACATGTACTATGTTTTTTGAAATTTATTGGAAGTATCAATGTAACTTTTTTAGGGGATAATTTTCTTACAGTGTTGGAATAGAAGTAGAAGAGAATTGTAGAGCTTAAGTGTTTTAAAATACATTTCAGGCTCAGAAGGCAAAACAGAAAAACACGAAGATACGGAGTTTTGGATACAAACATAGAAAACATGGAACTGACCCCATTAGAGCAAGATGATGACGACGATGATGATACAACACTATATGAAGCCAAGAATCCTCAAAGGTTTGTATACAGAACCAGAATGTACTTTTTATCAATAGAAATGATGGAGTATGGATGGCAAGCAGTTTCACTAAGAAAGCTCACTACTGTGTTTCATATGCATGTAGTTGGACAAGGGATGTCAAGATCACTTGAATTTTAAATGTGTGAGAAGATAAACACCATTTGTCTTCAGCATGTGAGTTCCAGAGAAATGGAGAGGAAGGTAGGCTATTTTTGTTTCAGTGTCATTACTGAAGTTGATGTTAAAGTTGACAACTAGCTTTTAACTTTTTAACAAAATTTTTTTTGAGGTTCCTCAATTTTTCCTGTGTATGCTCTCCTATGAAACCTCTTCCAGCAGCTTCATTCTGCTTTCTCATTGTAAAGTAGTTAGCAATTAGTTGAAGATCCTGCACCAAGTTTTTTCCAACTTCTTATAATAACTTCCAGTTATTAAGCATTCCAAACACTGAAATGGCAGCATATGGCTTTTATCCATACTCTTTTACCTTAAATTTGTTTTAAATTTTATTTGCTTTCTACAGATAAATTGAAAATTCTGTATTAACGAGATTGTATTTTTGAAGTCTGAGGTTCCAACCTATACAAAGTGTCAAATTGGTTCTGGCCTTTCTTTGGATATTTAAAAGTAAAAGCAATAGAAACCATAGAGAGGAAGTTGACTAAAACAATATCAGACGTTTTCAGAGGGTGAATTTCAGATTTTTTTTTTTCCCCTTTCCTCTGTGTTTCTAAACACCTTGTGGTCATTTAGCCCTGTCTGGGGGCCAGGTGCCCATCAAAGCTGCTCTAGCATTCCCCCTCTTCTTGGATGGGCAGGGGACAGAAAAACATGATGAGAGGGTAATGGGTAAAGACAACAGTAGTTGAATCAAGCAGAAGCAAAAGCCACATGTAGAAGCCAAGATAAACAGTAAAGATTACACTCTGTTTCTCACCAGTAGATGATGTTAGCAGTCCTAGGAAGCAGGATCCTGATACACGTAGCGATTACTCTGGAGGACAAATTGTCATTAACAGATTTCCCCCCACTTCCTTCTTTCTGCTTGCTTTTGTATCTGAGCTGATGTTGTATGTTGTTGGTTTTGGGTTAGCTGGCCAGACCCACCCCTCCGCCCTTTCCTGTTAGGGAAGAAAAAAACCACACCAAATCTGCCCCCACAGACTTGGTTTTGTGTGCAGCTGTAGCCAAAACACTGTTGTGTTATCAACAGCCCTCCAGCTAATGCCACAAAATAGAGCATCATGAGAAGTGTCATGGGGAGGATCAACTCCATCTCAGCTAAACCCAGGATAACACTTCAGTTTGAGGAAGAAAAGAATATATCTCACATGCACAGTAATTTTAAACTGTTATAAATCAATTTTGTAACCAAAGTCATGCAGCAGCTTGTGGGGTATCCAGAGTATGTCAAGTAGATACATACAATTCTTACCTAGTTTACAAATGTAAGTTACTCAAACTGAGATCCGTATTTTTACTTTTCCCCTTTAGGTACACAAACATGGTAGGGTGATGCTGGAATGTATGTGTGCTTGTTGACTGTTTATCAGTCTGAAGAGACAAACCTGAGAACTTACTTAGTACAGCCCTATTTATATTTCTGTATCCTGTGTATTTCTACTATGGTTATTGAATCAGGTAGAGGATATTCTATTCATTCCACTTCAGAATTTATATTGGAAACTCAGTGAAGTGATTGTCTTATGTATTGCCCTATTTCTGATGCCAATATGGATTTTGTTAAACTGTGTCTTAAATGATGTTGGAGTAACTTAGTGATCTAATAAAATTTAATTTCAACAGTTTTAACTTGGTGAAGAAAACTGAGTAGACAGATCAGAAGTAATACTTTCAGAAGAGAGTGACAAAATAGATAATAAAGGAAGAAAATTTTACGGTTTCTCTCATGATAACTCAAAGTAAGTGCTAAAATTATCAAAGTCATTAATTTGAAATGGACAACTTGAGAGAACGGAAGTTCAGTCAGTAATGTGACTGTACTCCACTTGTGGATGATGAGAACTTGCTGTGTTCTTTTTTGTGGGGAGAAGCTCTCACAATTTTGAAAATTAGTTTTTACCTTGAAACTGTGTAGCAGGGAAACAGCTGAACAATGTGAATTATTCTCTAAATTTCTATAGAAAAGCTTGATAAAGCACTGCCAAACTTTGCAAAGCAATGGCATTGCTAGGAAGGAAGTTTAAAAACTTGAGTACTGTATTTTTGAAAATAAAACCAAAATATTTACTGTGCTTTTTTTCCAGTTAATTTCTTTCTCCTTGTTTCAGCAAGTCTTTTGCATCTCCATTGAAGCTTAGTCTTCACATCAGTACTTAACCAAGAATGACCAAAGAGTACAAAATTCATAAGTAATGAAAGAGTCATTGAGGACAACTTCTTGACATTGATCTTAGGTATTCTAAGGAGGTGTTATTATACTTTGTCCTGACATTTGCATTAATTCAGTGGTGTGGCTGGTTGTTCTTTTTTAAGGTAGCATAAATATGCAGTCAAGCATGGAGCAACTAATTAGGGAGCAAGGAAGAGGGGGCTTTAGTGGTTTAAAGTTTAGTCCTTTATTAAGTAAATTACAGTTGCTGTTTTGCTTAACTAGTTAACAGTCAGCTTATTCAGTTCATAAGTTTCTTAGCCTTATAACTTATAATAGAAAGGACTGAAAAACTAAACACAGTTAGAGGAAATTCTAACCTTGTGTTCTGTTGGGTTAGTACACATTTGTTACAGACATTAAATTAGGTAGGTGTTGTTTTATATAGAAGGTATTTGTCTTTTTGCTTCTTTCTTTATGTCTTCTTTCATTGTATTTCCAGTATTATCCACTCTTCTTTTATGTTAATTCACTAAAATAGTTAAGCCTTTTTTAAACTGTTACTTCACAGCACATTATACATACGTCTGAAACCCCTGTAGGCTTGTTTTGGGCTTGTTCGTAAATCTATTTGACTCTTTCCAAAGCTAGGCAGAGAAACTTGTTTGTTTTCTAAAATCAATACAACAGTGTTAATATACCGGGGTGCTAATATGGTTATTTCTTTGAGTGTGGCTGTTTTCCTATGGAGCTATGGGAAAGAAAGATCACTGTGCCACCTGTGATGCAATTCCCAAGTGTATTTCCACTGTCATCATCACCATGGTTATGCCTCTTCAGTCTGGGGCTGTTTCCCTGAATGGAATGCTATAGTCTTTTTGTTATATAGCATACTGTTATATGTCAGAGTTTGAAATTCTAACCTTTCATTATTCACCGTGGGACTTTACCTACATGTGACCTGAAGCACAGTATCATAGTACATCATCTTTGTTTTCCAAAAATGTATCACATTAATAGTTTACAGTCTTTATTAAATCACTTTCTGTGCTGCCAGGCTCAAGGAAAGGCTCTCTGTTTCAAGTTTGAATACAAGCTTGAGCCTCGAAAGTTTAAAAATACATCCACAAAACCCAGGTTTTTTGTAAGTGAGTTGTCTGCTCTATTTGGAAGGTTTAAATGGCTGGAGTTTTGTGGCACTTTTCTTCACAGTAATGTGGTAATTACAGGTTTTTACAAGTAAATGTAAAAATAAACTGTTATGTCTCTATGGGTGTTTTCACTATGCTTGTTCTTCAAAATGTAGACTGACATTCCTGTGAAACAGATATGTCAGATTAATGCATCTGTTTCTTCTATTGTAGAGAAGTACGTGCCTTTCAGTGAAAGAACGTAATCTTAGAACCAGAGGAGGAGACTGCTTCATGAGAGGAATAAGAAGCAAGAGGGTATACAAATTGGGGGGGGACTAGTTTAATTTGTATACATTATGGAATCCTTAATATGTTGCAGTAAATACTGTTACAAATTTGTTGTATGTTTTTGTATATAAAGGATTCTAAATGTAAAGCCTGTAGAAAGGGTACACTAAAATGAAAACCTGCTTGGAAGGGATGTTACTTTTAAAACAGGTTATTCTTTGCTTGTAGCAAATCTGTAAGTCTAGTATACACTTTTCCTACAGGAATCTATAATGTTAACAATTTATTTTGCTGATATTAAATTGTAAGTAAACATCACCTCTGTGGACTGCTGAGAATTGTCACAACTTGGTTTTAGTTGATAAGATGCTTTATCCTTTACAAATAAAAACCCAAACTACTGCCTTTTGCATTGAGGCTTTTTAAAAATAGAATTAACGTGCTCTATGTAAACTTCAGTGAACAAATAAAAACTGTTTAGTGTTCCTAAAATTTAGCATGATACTTTAACACTGCAGATCTTAAGGATGTTAATACAGTCTCATAAACACACAGTACTGCAACATCTTTTTCCTGTTGAGATTACTGATTAAAATTATGGAGTCAGGTTTTTTGTGAGGTCGGTCTTGCGTGAACAGATTTTGCTCACTGACTTTAGGGTACTGCTGGTGTAGTCCAGGTGGGGTTGTTGTTCAGACCTATGGTGAAGCAGAGGTAAGCTTTTGGATAGCCTTGTAGTCTCCTGGATTCTGTAAACAGCCTAGGTCAGGTACTAAATTTTGTGTAAATCTGTAATGAAAAAGTGAAATCAGGAGCAACTGTTTCTAGGAAATGTGTGTTAATACTCAGATGAACTCAGTTAGCATCCATCAGTTACATTTATTCTTTTAGTAAACCCCATGAAAACTAATAGAACAATCTTGGGTTGGAAAAGACCCTCAAGATCCTCTAGTCCAACCATTAACCTAACACTGACAAGTCCTTGGCTAAACATTTTCTTTTGTCCTACCACTTGTGCCTTGGTTCAAAAGGCTAATCCATGCTTCCCTACGATCTCATTCAAGGTAGTTTTAGAAAGTGATAAGGTATCCCTTTAACCTGCTTCCGGACTGAACAACCCCAGTTCACTCAGCTGTATCAGTCCCCGCTTCTTAGATGGAGGGATGAGAGAAAAATATAGCAAGAGGCTAGCAGGTAAAGACAGTAACAGTTTAGTAAAGCAGAAACCACAAAACAAATGACAAGTATAAAAGCAAAGGCAAATAAAGATTATTCTCTCCTTCTCATCAGCAGAAGTAGTTCGTGGCTGTTCCAGGAAGCAGGGCCTGATACACTTAGCAGTTACTCCAGAGGGCAAAACACAATCCTCAAAAGCCCCCCTGCTTCCTTCCTTTCCCTTGTTTTACGCTGTTGTCAAATGGTCTTGAATATCCCTTTGGTCAGTTGAGGTTAACTGGCCTGGCACATCCCTCAGCCCACCTCACTTGGGGAGAATGTTGGGAAACAGAAAAACCTGCGAAACCCAATCCCCATTCTTGGTGCTGGATGTGCACAGCTAAGCAGTAGCCAAAACACTGGTGTGCTATCAGCGCTCTCCAGCTACCACTGTGAGCAGAGCACTGTGAGGTGTCATAGGAAAGATCAACTCCATCCCAGCTAGACCCAATACAATGCTTTGAAAATCATGAACATAGTAATGGAAGATAAGGAAAAGGCTGAGGTTCTTAACTACTTCTTTGCCTCAGCCTTTAACAAAAAGACTGGTTACCCTCAGTGCAGCTTGGCTCCTGAACGGTAGACAGGGGTGGGGAGAAGAACAAACCCCCTGTAACCCAGGAAAAAGTAGTGACCTGCAGTGCCATTTAGATCCTGACAAGTCTAGGGATTCAGATATGATTAATCCTAGGGTGCTGAGGTAGTGGGTGAAAGAACTGGCTAAGCTGCTGTCCACAATTTATCATGGGTCCTGGCTAACTGGGGAGGTCCCAAATAGCTGGAGGTTGACCAGTGTTGTACGAAGAGTCTCTGCCTTAGATACATTTATTATTTACAATAAATTACTTCACAACGATGCTCTTAACATTTGTGGTAGGAAATGCTGGGCTGTCTGTGAGGAATGCTGCTACGTGAACAGACAATCTAGTCAAGGGTTGGACTGGTGCTGGAAAACTCTGCCTGCAGCAAGCGGTGCCAAGGGCTGCATTAGGCTTGCTGAGGAGGCCTCACGCCGTTCTTGCTCAGGTAGTTTAATGCTTGAAGCGCAACCACACATAGAAAGAGCTCTCGGCACTGAGGTGCTACAAAGAGCATGACATGCCATGCTGGAGAGCTGCTCCAGCTCTCTGACTCTCTGGACCCTTTCTTGCCTCCTGTGGCACCATTCCAGCAACAATGTGCCCTCCTGATGCCGGGACTCCAGAGCTGGACACAGGACTGCGGGGGGGGACGGGGGGGACGGGTCTCATGACAGCAGAGGGGCAGAATGCCCTTCGTAGACCTGCTGGCCATGCTGCTTTGGATGCTGCCCAGGGTTGTGGTGATTGGGTTGGGGTTTGACCTACACTGTGGGCTGCAACTGTTACAGGCTCCAGCCCAGCCACTGCAGATGATGCCCAGCAAGTGGCCAGCGCCCAGGCAGTGGCTGAGGATGGCCCCTTGGTACCAGCGGGTGCTGCTCCAGAGGAGTGCAATGTGGATGAGGTGGTGTTAGGCCGGGGAGGGGCGTGGTGGGGTCTGCAGATGTCAAGGCGGGGCTGGGCGGGGCATGGTCTGCCTGTGCGCTGAGGTCACTGCCTGCCCCTGGTGTCACAATGTGGGGGGGTGCCTGCCTGGAAAGAGTGACGGGGTATTGTGCCCTGTGACAGCAGACGGTGGTTGCAGCACGGTCTGGCGACAGCTCGGCAGACTGCGGCCTCAGCCTCTGTCAGAGCCCGGCGGTGTTGGTGGCCTCTGTCTGCAGGGATCCACAGCACAGCTCTGCTTGTTAGTTCAAGCCTGCCATTGAAACCACTGGCAGTGTCATGGAGCTCTGGGACCTGTCCAGCCTGCTTGGGCTGGTGACCTTCCTTCCCAGGCTCCTCCTGGCTGTGGGGTTTCTGGGGACTTTTGTGTGGCTCAGGCGTCTCCAGGTAGGTGGCCACTGCACGTGCGGTCACGCTGCACTGTGGTGCGGGCTGGCTCGGCATGCTGTGGTGTGCTATGGCCTCCAAGAGGACCAGCCTGTCCGCAGCCAGCTGTGGCGCTGAGAGCTGCCTTGGGCTGGCAGGGAAGCCTGGCCACAGTAGATGTCGCAGCTGGTACACCAAGCGCGGGTGAGGAGACGAGCGCCACTGTCACTCAGCGTCTCTCCTTGGCTTCTCTTGCAGAAGGCGAGCCTATTGCGCAGCCTG
>JAOXOE010029323.1:0-14641 GCA_028565055.1 Phoeniculus purpureus
TCCAGGCACATCAAGGACAAGAGGGTCATTAGGGACAGTCAGCATGGCTTCACCAAAGGGAAGTCATGCTTGACCAATGTGATAGACTTTTATAAGGGCATAACCAGGTGGATAGATGATGGCAGAGCGGTGGATGTGGTCTATCTTGACTTCAGTAAAGCATTTGACCCAGTCTCCCACAGCATCCTCACAGCCAAACTGAGGCAGTGTGGACTGGACAATAGGGTAGTGAACTGACTGCAGGATACAAACCAGAGAGTAGTGGTCACTGGGACATGATCTTTCAAGGTCCCTTCCAATCCCTAATGTTCTGTGATTCTGTGGTTCTGTGACACAGCACTCACACTGCATCCTGCACTAAATGGATGAGTTGCTGAAGGACAGACTTTGAGATGCAATTTATCCATCAAAATAGGGTACCAGCACCAGCTGAGAAATAACCTAAGCACGGGTCTCAGTTTTGAGGGACTGAAGTGCCTTCTTTCAACACCATAGTCTGCAGGCTCAGACATGTCTACAAATACAAGTTCAGTTGCTGAACTGCCAGAAAAACTCTGGAGGGCAGTCACTGCTCTCTTTGAAAATCCTATCATAAGCACAGGGAGAGAGCATTTACATTTCTGATTCCATTTGCTTTTGGACAGTATGGTCATCACCTCTTTGCGTCAAATTTTTAAGGCATTTATATCCCTCATAAATACACCACCCAAGTACAGGGAAAATTAAATTATGTGAGGTTGTTGGAAGGAGTGTTTCATGGGAAATTTTACAACATTTATGATGGTTCTGAATGAAAAAAAGAGATCCTAATTTTAGAATATCAACATTTCCAGCAAACTGAAAATCCAAGATTGTATCTGGCTTCAGTCTTAAATACTCCCTCCATAAAGGCTCAAAAGTAATGCAGAACTCTGAAAAGCCAACCAGGGTAGAAAATAGACTGCAACAATTGTCAACTCATTCAGCACTTTCACAAACCTTCTCAGGAGTTTAAACAAAGCCAAATTCACTTCCCCAAGGACAATGACAAAAGCAGCTAAAATGGGCCCAAACCCAGCATTCCTCATGGTCGGGGAAGGCTGCTAGAGACAAAAGGCAATGCAACTAGCATTCAGCCTGCCACTATGTGTCTGCACAATATTCTTGCCAAAAAGAGGGGGAATGGAGCAGGCATATGTGGAACATCCAGGTACACCGAGAACATGGTCACTCATCAGTGAGAATAAGCAGCTTGCTGTATGCTGGATCAGCTGAAGATGATTCGTATCTATGGGAGTTGCCTTGCCCTTGATGCAACACTTTTGACCCCATCAGTCTGCTGTCATAGGCATTGGTTAAACTTGGAGTCAATCCTCAGCTTGTCTTCAGTTTGCAATTTCCATATACTGAAGGGCTGAAGTTTACAGACACTATAAACACTTCCTTTACATGGTCTGCGAGCACTCACTTGCACTGGCAGCGAAGGAACAGTGTTTGTAAAATCAGTCTAAGTCTTACACATTGTAAGCAGTGAGTAAAAATGGTTACTTGAACTCTCACAGACTCCTCAGAGCCTGCTTGCTTGAAAAAGGACCAGAAGACACAACAGGACCATAACACATCAACACAGGATCTTAACACTTCCATTTCAAACAAAAAAACTTGCTGAAATACAGCAGATACATAATAGAATCATGGAATGGCTTAGGTTGCAAGGGACCTCAGAGATAATCTAATCCAGCCACCCTGCCGCAAGCAGGGATGCCTCTTGACTAGACCAAGTGGCTCAAGGCCTCATCCAACCTAGCTGTTAAAAGAGTGGTCACACATCCATGACATGATTGCTGCAAAATTCAAAGATTTTTAGTTGAGGATAAGATTCAATATAAAATCCTTTTGAAAACCTATGCGTTCTGAAGAAAGTTATCTCTTATGACAGTGGTCCCAGACAAATAGGGTTCAAAAGTCTGACTACAGAGCTGTCCACTAATTATAAGAGGGATTTGGATCAGCCCGCAAAGAAGCAAGCACACAGGAGAAAAAACTCCAACATAAAAGCCTCAATATAGACATAATATAATACCAAAAAATCATGTGAACACCACAAGCAAAGAAATCTGAGGTAACTACTTTGATCATACTTACAGGAAGGCAGTCAGAGGAATATTCTGAGCTGTTAAGTTACAAACCAGTTGATGATGAATTCTGAATGATGAGTCCAGAAAACAGAGGTGATCACTCTACAGAAACGGGAAATAAAGAACATTTTTTTAGCAGTGGCATGATTGCTGCACACTCTTCATTTTGATTTGGTAAAGTCCTCTCTAACAAAACCCCTACAAAGGTTTTTTTAGGGTACAGAAAAAATTTTCAAGAGACCAGTATCAACAGCTGTATATATTAGAGTTTGACAAAGCAGACTAATTTTCTCAGCTAAGTCAGCCACTAAAACATCTTTAAGAAGCAAAGTTGATTTGGGTTAAGTTGAACATTCTCCTGTGATTAGTAAGAGAATAAAAGCATCAGACCAGTGGCAAGTTTTCACAACAGAGCAAACTTTCCAGCACACCTCCCTAAGGACCTGTACTGAGACAGAAGAATCCAACTTATTCATAAAAGCACTCTGAAAAAGCAGGTAAACACTGAGAAGAAAACAAAAAAAAAATCTGTAAATTCTACAGAACTACTCATTATAAGAAATTATAAAGTCAATACAAAGAACTGGGGAGAGGGTGCATAGCATTGAATTTCTATGGACAGGCTGAATTCAGTGTTCCCAAGTAAAGGCACAGGGAGGGAAGAAAAACCCTCTATGATTATACACACAACAATCGACTTTAAATAGGCCCATAACACTCAAAGACATCTTAGAAGTTGAGGAACAGCTCTCTGAAAATATTAGATTTCTAGCCAGCAGTTGTCAGAAGACAAGTTGAGAATCTTTAGGGGAAAAAAGAAAATCTAGGTTCTGTCTAGGTCACACATATAAATACATGATCTCTTTATGTTTCATAGAACATTTCATAGTCTAGTCTCTTTAGACCTAAGGACCTTCATAGAGAACATCCTGGTGCCATCAGAGGAAAATGGATTATTTAAAAATGACTATTTTCAGTAACTGAAGATAATGGTGTGGGGCCATTGATTATATCAATTTCAGGTTATTCACTGAAAACATACTTCTGGGGAGTCAAGGTAAATTATTTTATAGATAAGTTTTAAATAATATGTCACTGACAGTTTAGAGTGGTCAGAACAAAGGTTTGGTTAATTTTATTAGAAGTTTCAGTATTAGACTCAAGAGAGACCTCAATCCCCTGTTGATGCATAATATTACTATGCATATGTCACATTGCCATTTTCTGCTGTGTAAGAGGACGTGCATAATCCTCAAAGTCTGAAAGGGCAATCCAAGACCATCAAGTCATCTCCTCACACTGGTTACTCGTGCCTGCAGCAAGAGCAGACTGAGCTTTATTTGGTCACGTAGCTCCAACTCAGGAACAGTATGGAAGTCCTTCCAGGTCACCGGAATACACTCAAACTTATTTACCAACTTGGAAAGCTGACTTTGCCCGCTTCTATGTCTTGTGTGTTGGATTGGGTGAAACAGTGTTTGCTCATGGTATTCCTGCATCGAACTCTCTTCTAGCACACAAGGAGTTATCTTGTGTTGGCTGCGGGGATGTTCACATTCCCCTCCTGCATCCTGTGCGAGGAGGGGCGGAGGTTCCGGGGGTGTCCGGAAGTGAAGGAGAGAGGTGGGACAGGGTATTCCTTTTCCCCTCTTTTTGGTACTCCCTCTCCGTTTGTGTGTCCAGGAAGTCTAGTTTTGGTTTCGTTTTGGCCAGTAGCTCACTGCAGCCTGTCTGCTCTTCTGTGGCTTTTTGTCCCCTTCCTGCTTCACTGCCCCCCCTCCACATTTTTCCTTTTTTATCTCTCTTTATTTCTTCCGATAATCTCTATCCTATCCCACAAAGCTTTCAGACTACATCTTTTAGGAATTAGGGGTTATCAGGTCTGGGCAGGGGGAGGAGTGGAATTAAGGAAGAGCAATTTTTTTTGTTTTGTTTTGTGTCCTTTCCGTGTTTTTTTCCTACTTAATAAAATCTTTAATAAAGTTTAATAAAGTTGAATATTTCTAATTCCAGTTTCCGGACGTGTGTTTACTTTGCCTGTTTTCTCCCCTCTGGGGCAGGGAGGACATTTCCATCTGCACGGTTGAGCAGATTAACTTGGTGCTAAACCGTGACAGTTGGCCTCACCTGCCTCTCAGCAGGCGTGATCTGAATGTCGTGAAGTTATGCATCAGGGGGATCCTGGGTCTAACAATATTTTTCAGCTTCAGATGGCTTGCTCTTTCAACTTGTTCAAGTGTTTAAAACAAAAAATAGATATAACCCCGCCCCCCCAAATTTTCCTTTTCTTAGCCACATACACCAAGCCCTCTTCTGCTGTTCTCTTTGTATTTGTTCTGTCCTAAAGCAGGATATTTCTGGATTGAGCCCAACATAATTTGTATTATCAATAAAATGACTGACATGCGCTCTGTCGCTATTTGCTATCCAAAAGAACCTCTATCACACCACAGTTCCACTGTGAGCTGACTGTAAAGGGCTAAGAATAATTTAACAAACAGGAAATTTCCATGCAACATAAGCAGAAAGGAAGTTCAGGTCCAGGTCAAAAACCAGACTCTGTAAATTTAAACTTTCCAATCCAAAATACAACTCTAAGGTTTGGACACATTTTGGGCTGTAATCTACAGTGGTAAAATTGGCAGAATTTTTACTGATTCTTCAGTCCTTTGAACTCCCCTGACCATAAACATCGGGTTCCTGTCCTGCTCTCATTCTCACAATGGCATGAAATAGTATCACAGACCGAGGCACACACCCAGCACTGCACATACAGGCACAGCTAACAGAGGGATTAGGTTCTCAGCTAACGCTGCTTTTATCAGATGTTCTTGAAAACATCTTTACCGGAAATATTTTGTGGCTTAAGAAATGAGAAGGTTGTTGCGATCTTGATTATGGAAACTAAGGAAACCAAATTACATCCGAGATCCTTCAGAAGCTGACCTGCGGCATTTAAATGTGGGGTTTTCATTACAAGTGTATGCAGACACACAAAGCATAGTTTTGCTCCCATCTACTCTGTTAATGAATTTACTTCCATTGTTTCAGGTAGTTTTGAATGGAAATAATGTTATGGAGCCCGGTTACCAAAATTACGTGCTACATTTTGCAGTTCAACGTCTAGAGCTGTGACAGGGTTCAGACCTCATCTCTTCTTGCAGAGATGTTAGTCTACGTATTCCAAAAGGACTCTCCACACTAGGATGTTCCTGCTTCCATCAGAGGCCAATATCAAGTATTTAGGGTAGAACAGGGAAAGGATGTAGTGATGCTTCCACAAATAATCTACAACAGCTTGTGACTACCAGAATGTCGAGTCAAACATCGAATCTATGTATTTACTGATCTCTATAGCAGCTTTTTTCCATTATTATTTCCAGTAGCTGCCAACACTCAGCAAAGTCCCATAGCAGAGAGTCCCACAACTTAATTATGTGCTATGTGAAGATATAGTTCACTTTGGAGAAGTAATTGACCATTCAGACTGACATGAGGACTCAGCTATGCTACTTCCCAGCTGAAGGCTTGCTCACCTAATGCGTAGTTAGGTGTGGTATGCACATAGGAAGTATTCCTCATTGCATCACATATAATGGAGCAACCTCAAATTATCCCACAGCATTAAGGTTAAGCAGCTGTTTTGGAAACAGTACACCTGAGTTTCAGTCCCAATTATGTATTTAATCATTCAGTAAAGTGAAATAACATCAGCAGAAGAGAGTGGGAACACCATAAAAAGTGTTCTCTACAGTTCCTTTGGACAAAGGAGGTAACTCAATCTACCTACTGGGTTCTGAGTTAGTAATCTATTAGATAAAAGGATTTCTCCACCAACCTTTAAAAATAGCAAATAATTTCACAGAATCACATAACAGCTCAGGCTGGCAAGCACCTCTGGAAATCATCAAGTCTAATTCCCTGCTATAAGCAGGCTGCCCAGGATCACATCCTGTTGGGGTCTCCAAGGATAGAAACACTGAAGCGACCCTGAGAAATCTGTTCTGGTTGATCACTTGTTTTCCCTTAAATTTAAATGGAATTTTCTATATTTCAGTGTGTGTTCCTTTCCTCAAGTCCCTTCACTGAATACCGTGGAGAAGAGTTTGGTTTTGTCTTCTCTGTTCTCATCTCTCCTGGCTCGCATAATCACAGTGTGTAACAGCTATAGAGTGACTGCTAAATGTGCATCTCATTCCAGTTATGACTAGAAATTTTTACCCGTAGACTTCAGTACTGTCTGCTGCGTGAATTACTTTTTTCTGCAGTCATGAAAAAGAGAACAGGATACCACCTTTATAAACAATGGTCTACATAGAGTATGTCTTTATTTAATTACCTCTTCCAGATTTCTCTTTTTGATATTTACGTTGTTGGGGCTGCCACCTAGTTTATTCACTTACAGAGAGAGCTCTTACATAAAACTTCCATTTTTCCTCTGATGGGCTATGTGCACAAAGAATGCTTTTCATTGCAGTGTTTGGTAAACAAGTGTTGCCCACAGACAAGGAAACAGGAAGCCTCACACTCATCCATTACTATCTAAACAGGTAACCAAGGAATTTGTTTTCTAAGATAACCTAAAAAGAGGAGGTATGTTGTCTCCTGTGAACTGCTCACCTGCCATTTACAAGAAGCTTATCAGTGCAAAACATCAGCATTCAAAGTAAATAAAAGCACCTCATGCAGCAACACTTTTAAGTTACAATTTAAAAAACATAGTCAACACCCACTGATGTCAGGCCAAGCACATATTTCATGCTGTGCTGAACATGGACATCTCCCTGTACCTGAGATCTACCTCTCAGAGGGCTGCAGCCATCTCCTAGTTAGAAATATTTTGCCGGTGTTAGGAGTGCAGCAGGATCACCAAGCCCCAGCTTTCCGGGAGCTATACCAACAGTAAGACAATAGCTCTTGCTCCTAAAGAGTCGATTATCCAGGTATGGATAATACCGTACAGTGGGATGAAGATACACATGCGAAATCTCTGACCTAATAACTGCTCTCAATTAAATTAATGTAACATTAAGTTATATATGTTCGTACACTATTAACAAACGATTTAAAGTTCAAGTACCGTCTTAATCTCAGCTGAAGAATGACCACTAAGAAACAACCCGTAGCTGCTCGTGTATACCATTGTTAGCTTTCAAATGTTATGAAGCACTCGTATCATTACAGCTTGATCGTTCTTTGGCATCGTTTGAAGTGGATGTGGTGATGCAGGTAAGTATCAATAAGTGCAGAATTAATAGGGAGAATGTGAGTTGTAGGAAGAAGTTTCCTAAACTACCGTATTTTCTGGCTGAGTTACACAGGCTGCATTACATACAGGGCTGGTAGTCCTTATTGTTCAAATGTGTGCACAGTCTGGAGGTAAAGAGTCAGAGAGAGGAAAAGCATGCTACCAGCAGTGCCTTTTCCATCCCAGCTGCAGAATACTTTGAAGAGCAAGGAACAAATAAATTCTTCTCCATCATCCAACCACTCTTTGTAGTTCAACTTGTTGGGGGCCCACCGGACCTCACTTTCCATCCACTCCCAATGCCATGAGCACAGCAGCACACAGAATAGTTCTTTAGAGCAGCAGGACTTAATGGCACTCCAAGCACATCCTATCCCATTGCTAAGCTGCTCAATGAATGTTCTTAATTACAAATTTTAAGCAGAAATTATACTCATGATTACTCTTTAAAATAATTCAGGAAAACCATGGAGGTTAGGGGAGAAAGTCTATGAAGGAGAAATACTTGTATCTTCCACGTAGCCCTTCCCTATTAGCTCTCAACATGCTTTTAAGCGGCAATTCACTTGACCTACAATTTTTCAGAAAATGACATCTTTCTTCTCAATCACCTTGGATTGCCAGTTATCCTTACACTGACTTCAGCAATAGAGCATCCTCATATTTTGGAGAACAGACACTCCTCTCACACTCACAGTGATACTCCCACAACAGAAGTGAACATGACTTCCCTACGCACAGGTTTTCTTTGTGCACATCTTGGTATGAGATAGGAAAGAGAACTGCTTTGTGAGGTTAAACACGAGTAAAAGGACTGGACACAGCTCGTACTGAGTGGATTAGATTACAGAATCCTTGATTGGTTATTTTTGAAAATAGAGGCTAGGTAAGAAGCAGAGTAAGCGTACATCCGAGCAGATGTGAGCTGGAACATCGTCCTCAGCCACACAAATATAGTGCTTGCTCCTTCTTTCACATTCATGCTACTAAGTAGAAACTATTTGCTAACCACACAGCAGTGGCATTAACAGAAAACCAGACTCCTCGCCTCTTCCTGCTTTGATCAGCAGTTACTGTCCACAGGAACAAACAGAGCTGTGTCCTTCACTTGCTCCACACAGAGTCTGCTGTCCTCACATGGACACCAATGGCAGCAAGAACAGGCCAACCCAGAATAGCCTTGCTCTCCAGCACAGCAGTGACACACACTACAAGGAAATGACGCTTCGAGGAGGGTTTTCTGTTTTTCAAATTTTGATCTGAAAGAACAAACATTTTAAAATTTAAAAACCAAATCTTGCCATTTCCCTTTCTCGTCTCCTGGAGACAACGTAATACGCTCCCCTACATCCCCAGCAGTGGATCTGCTATAGAACAAGCTACTGAAGGAAACCATATGCTGTTAATCACAAGTCCCAAATTCTTTGCAAATTCATTGCCCCTTTCAGAAAAGGGTTACAGAAAGTTTAGAGCTCTAGTCCAAATTATTAATAATCTGTAAAGAATACTGTGTAATAATTCTGAAAACAGTCACTTGCAACAGACAACAAATGGAAACTGGCTGCTTTAAAGCATATTTTGACAGCTGCTAGCATCATTCCACACAACAAATGAAAGAATTTGCCCCAAACAAGCAGAGTAGGGCAGCTAAAATAAGTCTGTAATAACAAAAAGTATATCTCTCCTGTGAAAGCTCTAAGTTTCTCTTTCCTGTGTCTTCTTCAGTTATTGAACTTTAACACACTGCTAGGATAGATGTCAGGGAAAATTCCACAAGCTCTTCAGGGAAGTTTAATTAATGGTGTTTCGGAGAAGAATTCTGACTGACAAGATTAGTGCCATCAATGAAAGTTACTATTTGTGGATCATGTAGCTCACAGCTCCCATAAAAATAAAGCAGTTGAGAAAACAGCTTTGTGCAAATTAAGGCATTCCCTCAGCAGGGAAGATTCATGTGAACCTCTTTTGTGGCTTCCCTTCACAGAAAACTGTGTAGACGGGATACAAGTCCCCAGAGAACATCCTCTCTTGGGTTCAGAAAGCTTGATCCAAATTTTCTGGATTAATCCTTGGGGAAGAGTTCTAAAATGAACCAAAATGAAACCCTTAAGAATGAATGTTCCCAAAATTTGTTCCACTTCCTTTGCTTCAGGATTTATTTCAGATTTGTATTGCATACCTGTTTCTTTTAGTTTTCTGACACTACCTGCATGCTCGGTGATACCTGAGCTTTGCCAAACCCACTCCATGTACTTTAAGGAACAACAACTTTTAAGTTCAATAGGCACGCTAAATCTGTCCTCACTTAGCAGCCATAGAAAGAGCAAGGAATGTGCACACCAAAAAAAAACCTATCCTGGTCACACCTATCGCTTTCCCAAAAGGTACTGTAGATGAAAACCGAGATGACTGTGCCCCAGCTACTTGTTTAGACTGATAGCCTTGATTTCAATGGTAGGAAATACTACACAAAACCAATGTAATACATACAAGCTAAGTGCAAATGATGAAAGAAATCAGCAAGGGAAAAAAGGCCGAAGAGCTGTTGTGATGGAAGAACAGCAGCTGGGAAAACTGAAGTCAACCCAACTATGTTATTTTTTAATTAAAAATAAACATGGGGTTCGTTGCCAAGGGATTGGTTAGCATTCCATTTTAAGGTTTTTTTTTTAAAAGGAATTTTGTTTTAGTTCATTCTCATTCCTCTCCCAACCTCCTTCCCCTCTTCCCCTCCACCCCAGAAAAAAAGAGTATTTATAGACTTTGCAGAACAAAACATGGTCACATAACATTCATAAAATTGTGGTCAGTATGCAGCACCACACAGCCCTATTTTCAGGGCATTATTTTACTCTCCTGTGAATAGCTCCTTGACTTAAATAGTTAGGTAGGCTCATTTTAATTTTGTTAATTATTTCATCTTCGCTGTCGATCTCCTTAGTGATCCAAGTGATACAAGCACGCATCACCCACTAAGCTTAAACTGCACATGTGTAAATTATAATGGCTCTCTTTGGACAGCCCTTTTAATCAAAACTTTGCATTAATCTCTCCAAGTTCAGCCTTGCAACTCTTCAATCAACTAATAAAGCAGCTTTTATTCATGTCTGGATAGGAGGTTTGTCCTAGTTTTTATGGAATTTACTTGTGTCCAAGAGCATTAAATGTCTCCCACTCTCTCTTTGGAATTCTCACTTCACAAAGAGGATTGTGAAGTCACTAGAACAGAAAAAACAACGAATCCGAAGACTTGGCTTTTCATACATTCCAAGGACTCAAATGTTAACTACTTTTAAAGGCTGACCATCTCATTAGCGTCTCTGTGCTATGGTTTCCATTCATCTATCTTACACATTTCCTGTGTGGGTTTTTTCATGCCTGACCTCAGAGAAGATTTCTGCTGCTGAGGACTTAGCCACAGACCAGCCTTATTACAATTTTTTCTCCACACAGTTTCTATACTAAATTTCAAAATCTTATCTTGGTGAATCAACTTTTACTCTTTCTCTCTTCATCTGCTTTACTAGAGATTCACATTTTGTTTAAGTTGTTTTAGGCCACAGTTGATGTGAAATACATAGCTGGAGGCAGTTGCAATTGTTCTGATAAAACATGTGTGAGCTGATGGGGCAAACTTCCCCCAGAACAGATCGATGAAATAGAAATCTTCTATATAAATACCAATCTGCTGTCAGACTCATACAAGTTCTGGTTGAATCAAAGAAAGATCAATCTAATGTGCAGTCATTGAGCTGACTTGTAAGAAAGGAATTCAGCTGAAGTAAAAACATTTGCATGTTCCTGCTGCATTTCAGGTAAGTACAACCACACACAGCAAGGCACCAGTCTAAGGGGTGTTCTATAGTAAGATTTTCTTACTATAGAAATAGTTCCAGTATAGGATGATCAATGCACTCGCATTTTCGTAACACAAAGACCCAACTTCCCTTCCAGCTTCACAGACTGATATCCAAACTGCCAATCCTGCAAGGAGGTCTAGACAATGAGTTAGACTGAGTAAGGTCTTTCAATGCATCCCATTGCATTTCCAAAAATATTCTGCATTTGTGAAAAAATTAAAGGCAAATAATTTTGCACCCAGCTCTGGTCATTGTCTGCTGACTCACATCCAGACTCCTCTAGTATCTGAATCTTCCATTGACTCCAGAGAAAATTTGTGGTTAACCACAGAACACAAGGTTAGCCAAATAAATAGCATAATGCATATAATTTGCCATGCAACAGTAAGCACAGGAGAAATAGGATACTGCATTGCAAAATATTTTTCTTTATGCCTTGCAAAGTTTTTGGAATAGGAAAGAAAACTGCACTAGGTGGAAAAAAAAAAAAATCTGTTTGTTTCGTCTCAAGAAGGTCTTTATCTCAGAAAGAAATGCTGTTGCACATAGTGAGAGATCCAAGTATTGCTGTCCAAACCTTGTTAGCAAACAAATCAAAAATTGAAAAGCCTTTGGAACCCAAACTTCATTCCAAACAAATGTAAATAATTCAGCGGCTTACTGACCAACACAACAAAGAATGACTCTTCTGTGTAATTCAGCAGTGAAGGAGAGCTGAAACATTCTGTGAACTTTAATTCTCTTTTACGGCAACACAAAACTGGACTCGGCACTAGAAAATAAGAGGAAGAGGCACTGACAGAACCTAAACATGTTACTCTTCAGCCTCTGAGTATTACACTGACCTCCAGGCAATAATAGTGCTTAGTTGAATTAACCATGGCTAAAGGCATGGTTTTATCTTTCATAGGGTCATTTGTTGCTTGAGTCCAAGCATTACACGAGAATTCAGAGAGGCTTCTCAGTTAACCTTTTCCTTTTCCAGATAGAGAGACTATTTGACTATCAAAACAGAACCTCCTAATTCTGGCTATCAAAGAGGAGTCTACTATTCTTCTCCCAGTACTTTAGTTTTATTCTTCAACATCTGCAAGAGCTCAATCTAAAAACCAAAACAAAGCAAAAGCTTTGGGAGGTTTGTTATATAGCCTGTATGATGGTAGGGAGATACATAAAACCACACAAATACTGAGGAGGACAGGGAAACTGAAATGAAACTTAAGCATGCAAATGAAAGATAAGAGCTACTGTCTAGTGAGAAAGAGTTTGAATACAGGCACTTTTAAACACAATCAGCCTTCCCATTCAGAAGACCAGTCATATCAGTGACGAATGACTTAATGTGGTTTAAAACACTGGGAGCCTCTTATCGTTGTATGGTAATAGCACGATTTAGTCTTTTAAATCACAGCTCAAAAACTAGGCCACTGAAAATGCAAACATGGGCCAAAATGGGCAAAATACGTAAGACCATCCACGTGTTCCATCTTCATCTGGCAAACAGAATACTATTTACAACCCCTCGATATTTCATTCTGTCTCATGGAAACTAGTTGATGTTGTCTGTTGTCAGTTCCCATTGTTAACAACATGTCATGGAGAGTTTATTAATCTTATTTCAGTGCCATTTGTCCAAAGCAATCTTTCTCTACAGGTCACAATAAACAGCAAAGTATTATATAGACATCAGGATTCATTCACAAAAAACAATTCAAGAAGACTGATGCTTAAATTTTACATATTCCTTATTTTAAAACAAGACCCTCATCAGCCTCAGGATTTCCTTGATCTTTAGGTTGTAGGATTATACAAAACTAAGAATTGGTCTCCTACTCCACCAATTTCTTCTGTCACATAACATACAAAACCACAGTTCATTCACATTTGAACCTGTTCCATTTTCTTTTCCTGATCCCATTGAAAACCTGGGAATGAAGCAGTAGATCATAAGTGAAGTGGTGTCTAGCTTAATCTGTGCAATGTATATCAAGTTATGACATCTCCCAGTCTACAGAGCAACTATTTCAGCTGAAATGGCAGAACCTGTACAATCAGAATAAATGCTACATCATGACAATTTCATGACGTTAGTGCCAGTTCAGTTTCATTTCTTTTGGTTAGTCAGAAAGAGGAACTCTGACTAATTTCTGAAGTTCCAATGCTTTTAAACCCATTAAACATCTGTATCCGTTACAACCTACATTTACTTTATGCAGACTAAAATTAACATTACCACTGGTGGTTGAATGAAAGAACAACAACGGAAGAAGTAGCTACAGAAAGCAAGCTGCCCTATGATTTAAACACACCCAAAGCACACAACACATGGTAGATTAGAAACAGAGGAAGAGCAGCAAGGATACAGAAAAATAAAAGATTATTTAAAAGATCAGGAGAACATAGGGAATAAGACCAACCTGAGAACTGGTTAACAAGTAATTTAGCAATAGGTTTGAGCTATGTCCATTACACTAGAGGCAAAAAGCAACTCTTACAGCTTTTACAGTTTAAGGCCAGGGGATTGTTGCAGCTACTTGATGTCACATTCAAGACATTATCACATTATTCTTTCATGTTTGTAGCATCCTCAGTGGAAACAAGAAAGATGAATGATCTGCTCTTCTTGATTTTGCATCCAGAAGAGGCCCATACGCCAACAGAGAAGGTGTTTGTGTTCATTTACTGTCAGATAGGAGAACTGCCTTATAATAAAAACTACTTGACTCAATAGAGGTCATTCTACCTATCTTTCCAGAAACAGGACATTAAAAATAGATACTCAAATAAGGATGAAAAAATTTAGATGGTTGCTGTTGTAGCTCAAAGGGTGATCTACAAAACAGCTTTCACCAAAACAATTACAGCATTCTCCTCCAAGCTACTCATCATCTCAGATATTCTATTTTTGACTCTTGATCACTAGAGAGCAGAAACCTTTTAAATAATTACCATCTAGGGATTCCTCAGCTGGAATTTGGACTGGCCTACATAATTCCTCCAAACAGTGCTCCTCAACCTTTTCCCATAGACCCTGCTCTTGCAGTGCAATGCCTGGAATGCCAGATCCACACTGCAGAAATTAGTCTTCTGCAGGACAGTGTCAAATTCAACTACTGACAGCAAGACTGTGGAAACTAACAGTATGCTTCCACTTCTGTATCTGAGCAATAACTAATTTCTAGGGTTAATTTGAAGGGATGAAGGCAAAGAAATAAACGATTATGAGGTTTTGAGTGATATTGGATTAGCAGTTGAATATCAGTGAAAGAATGAAGTCTTCCACAGTTTTACAAAGCTGATAGAGTACCAGAGATGGCAGAGGCAGCTATGTCATCCAAGTTACAGAATCACAGAATCATCATGGCTGGAAAGGACCTCCAGGGTCATCGAGTCCAACCTTTATCCTATTATCTAAC
>JAOXOE010029324.1:0-14638 GCA_028565055.1 Phoeniculus purpureus
GCTGTGTCAGGGGGATTGGACTGGATGATCTTTCGAGGTCCCTTCCAATCCCTGATGTTCTGTGATTCTGTGATTAAATTTATAGAAAGGTCTCGAGGGAGTGTGACAACACTCCATACAAAATGTGGTGTAAGAACTTTGTTACACTCATAAGTCTGAGTGTTCATGAGTACCAGCCTTTTTTCTATGTGTGTTTTCTTGGGCATGAAAACAAGAGTCTGCAAATTTCAAGTGCATTGGACACCCGGAACTAAGCAAGTGAAAATAGCAGAGGTGCAAATTTTAAATGCAAACACATCTCACAATCAAACACCACATGACTCAAATCATAATTGCCTACAATAACAACCGGTCAGCAAGACAATTTAGTGTCTGTTTCCATGAGCTACCAAGATCTTTTGTTTGTTTGCTTGCTTCTTGGCTTTTTTTGTTGTTTTGGGTTGTTTTTGTTTTGGAGAACCTGTTAAAGGGAAGCATAAGTTGCAACTTGCTCGGTGATTATTAGAGGAGAGCAACGAAGGGCACCTCTCTTCTCTGTTCAATGATCCATGCAATCAGAGCAATATCCACAGCAGGCAAACCCAGACTGTAAGAAGCTGAAATGTCCAGAGCAGCAAACATTTGTAAATGAATGTAGTTAGGGCTGAATCAAGCTGATCTGTGAAGCCTGATCCAAAATCCTCTCTCTTGGGAAAGAGAAAAGTGCTTTCAAATAAATGAATACGTGTTTCCATATACTTTACAAACACAATTTTAACATCATGCTAAGCAACAGAGGCTTGGGCTATACCGAGTTTACATAGACTGTAAACATGAAATTGATGCTCAGTGTTCTTCAACACCTTGCTGAAACTAGAAAGAATATTCAACTTCTATTTTGTTTCACTTGCAGCACATTGAAAAGGCCACTTTTTACTACTGTTACCTAAAGAGGTGTGTTATTTCTAGAAACAAGAAGTAACTGATCATGGTGCCAGGTATCTCACAGCTCCAGACTTTTTTCAGTAAGTTTTCAGCTTGGCTGGAGGCTGCTCGCCTGTTTTACATATGCAGGGGAAATTATACCCTGCAGCAGTCATCCTTTGCCGTCTCAGCACTTGCAAGGTTCAATACGAAGATTTGAGATTCATTACACCATGGATGCAAATAGGGTCTCCTGCAGAAAGATATTCAGGAGTGGTGGCAGCACGTAAAGCTTGAGAGGAGGATCATAGGCAGTGCCACTCCGCAAGCACACAGGAACTGTCTTTGGAAAGGGTAAATCTCATTTGTGCAGGAGACAAACTTCCTTTAGGGCCTTTACAAAGCTGTGAAGTATAACCCTGCAGCATCAACACTTTCCAATCTATCACCAGCCTCAACACTTTCTGCAGACTTTGAAGAGAAAACCATATTTCAACCTGTCTTAATGAATTGGACATATGTATCCCATACAGAAAAATCTAATAGCACCCAGGCACGCAGAGGAAAGGGGAGAGGGAGCAGCACACAAAACAGGCATCAGTGACAGCTCTTGATGCACTGCCGGAAGGGTCAGCAGTTGCAGTAGTGGGTACTATGTTCAAGTTAGAAGTCTGAGACAAGAAAGTAACCCAGCATTTCCCTGCTTTGGAAGAGAAGAAAAATGTAGCAGCAGTCATCCATATCTTTTCAGGAAGGGTCTGGAGAGAATGAAGGTATCTACAGGGAAATCATTCTGCAACAACTTGTTTTCATTGTTTACCTGCGATGCTTTTGGAGCCAGTAAGGGCAAAGACAACACTGGCCTATTAAAAACTCTAAGTGAAATAGGAATACTAATCTTTTTTCAAGTACTGGAATCGCATATAGTTTTATTCAACTGAAGGCTTTAATTCTTTTAGATTCACACGTATTTACTTTTACTAGCAGATGTAGGAGAAAGAGACCTGGGGGTCCTGCTGGACAACAGGACCACCATGAGCCAGCAACGGGCCCTTGTGGTCAAGAAGGCCAACAGCATCCTGGGGTGGATCAGAAGAGGGGTGGTTAGCAGATCAAGAGAAGTTCTTCTCCCCCTCTACTCTGCCCTGGTGAGACCACATCTGGAGTATTGTGTCCAGTTCTGAGCTCCTAAGTTCAAGAGGAATGTGGAGCTGCTGGAGGGAGTCCAGAGTAGAACAATGAGGATGATCAAGAAAGAGGAACATCTGAGGGAGCTGGGTTTCTTGAGCTTGGAAAAAAGGAGACTGAGGGGTGACACCATTAATGTTTATAAATACGGAAAGGGCAGGTGTCAGGAGGATGGAGCCAGGCTCTTCTCAGTGTCATCTAATGATAGGACAAGGGGCAATGGGTGTGAGCTGGAACATAGGAGCTTTCACATAAATATCAGAAGGAACTTCTTCCCAGTGAGGGTGACAGAGCACCAGAACAGGCTGACCAGGGATGTTGTGGAATCTCCTTCTCTGGAGACATTTAAAACTGCGTGGATATGTTCCTGTGTGACTTGGTCTAGGTGATCCTGCTGTGGCAGAAGGATTGAATTAGATGACCTTTTGAGGTCCCTTCCAATCCCTCATGTTCTGTGATTCAACCCCTGAATACTCATAAGGAAGTGTCCTGAAGCTGCATTCATCAGGGTATCAACTGGTATAAACCAGCATTTTTCTACTGAGTCATGGGCACTGATTTATAGAACAACATTAAGGCATCTCGGGATCCCAGCCTCTGCTCCCACAGGAAGCAAAAACCAGACACAGTGCTTGAGAGCAACCCACAGCAGCCTACTAGTATCATAGTTTAGGATACCTTTGAGCATGAAATTAATAATTTATTCCTTTTTAAATGCCTTTCACACCATTTCATGATTCCAGCCAGGAAAAGCACATAATAATAAAGCGTTATGCTTCAGAAACAGAACTGTTTAGATATGGCTTCTGCCACATCTACTGCAACCTGGATATGCAAAAAACCTTACCTTGCTCTTAACATCTCTGTTGTGCTTGCTGCAATGAATTACAGAAGTAATGCAAAGGGGTCAGGGGGATCAACACATACATTATATTAGGGATTGGAAGGGACCTCGAAAGATCGTCTAGTCCAATCCCTCTGCCACAGCAGGATCAGTTTCATTCTGCTGCTACTTGCCTGAAGCTCATTTGGTTTTATTCTTTGCTGCTACTTATCTGATTATCCCTCTTTGGTGCTTTTAGCTGTACACAGACACCTTTTACACCACTTAGATTACTTCTCAGACAGACAGGTGGCTTTTAGATTCAGGGTAGTCCATAAGATTTTGTGCCCAGGCTATGTCCTAGGGCTTTAGAACCATTTTCTCCCACCTTGTGCTAAATGCTGGCAGTACTAGCACCAAGACTGACGCCACCACACGTCAGAAGTCAAAGAAATTCAAGGCCCAGAGGTCCTATGGAATGGTACATCTTAAGCACAAAAAATGACACTGTGAAGTGGAAAAAAAAATACCCAGACTCTGGAAAACAACCATAATCCCCATAATTATAATCTGCACCTCCACAGTATTATTCCACTAAAGCATTATCAAGTACAGCAGTTTTTTCTTGTTTATTTTGGAACACAGCTGTTGTGTTAATTGAGCCGAACAGCTAATGTGATCACTGGTGCTTCTTAGACCCTAGCGACAGAACACAGCGAGAAACAGAAAGCAGGGATGGTAGAATTTAGTTTTTATCCCTGCAAAATGATTGCTACAAGCTGAGAAAAACCAGACCTTCTCTTTTTCAGTAGGACCATCTCATAGGAAATAAGATCAGTTTTCACCTTTTATGAGGATGTACGAAACTGAGAACAAAAGGAATATGAATTTTCACACTAAAATCTTCGGTTCCTTCTGCACAGATTTGCTGTTCTTGACGTTTTATTAATGACACAGCAAGGATTTTACCCCCTGTCAGTAAAATCTCTTTCTGGCCAAGAAAGTTCACTCAAAACCCTAGAATTAATCTATATTTTCTTGATTCAGGCCAATTAATACCTTCGGAGAGTAGAAATGACCAGAAGATCAACATGTTGCCTCCTGTTCCTGATGAACAGGACTAAAAATACATTGCCAGAGATCTGTGGTCCTTCAATTGCTTCTCATAAAGCAAATCTGTGCTACTGATGCTTGGAGGAATGGATTCTTAGGATACATCGATACCTAAGTAACCAAGAGATTGCATCACTTCAGGACTTGATTTCCACCCAGGTAACACAGCACATCTTAGAGTTTCTCCCTGAGGGATCTCCTTTCAGCATTACTTAGGAATACAATCAGAAGAGCAGTCAGATGATAATAGTAGGAAGTCACTTACAGACTTCCCAGAGCTCAAGAGAGTGCAGAGTGAGTGATGTAAAGAAACCATAATCAAGACAGTTGATTTCAGACATATTGAAGATGACATCTGAAATACAAGCAAAGCTTTTCTAGATATGACAGGTTGGGATGGCAGTCTGGATTGAAACTTCTTAGCCATAAGGTAAAGAAAACTGTTCTGTGAGAAGAGAGAAGTTATGAGAAGAAGCAGTACTTGAAAACTACAACGGAAGATGGAGAGTGAGAAGAACAGACAAGCAGAATGTTCCGAACAAAATGTTGCTTGTCCAGCTGTGCAGGTTTTTGCCACATTCTGCTTCCTACATTAGACCTGCAGTTGCACTCAAAGTATTCTGCAGCCAAGACAGAAACCAATCAGTAAGGGATTTCCCTATAGGCTTTAATGGAAGGACACTACACCTAGTAAGTAGGGCTGACCATTCAGAGTCATTCTGATTTCAACACCTTTCTTCAAATAAGGGGTGAGATTTTACTATTTGGGTTCTATTTGGTTACTATTTGCGTATTACTTGCAATAGCATCACTGAATCAACACTTGTAATTACAGATCATCATAGGCATTTGGAAGCTATTTGCTTCTGCAATTACCTCCATCTCAAACTTCTTTCAGTTATTGTTGCCAAACATGGGTTAAGCCAGAGCACTGAGGGGGCAGGAGTCACTCCATGTTTTTAACTCTTCAGCTCCAGTACACGTTACAGGAAATGCTATTAATCAACATCTTATGCTGTAGATGGTTGTAATGCAAAAGACCTGGTTGTGCCACTGAAACGGCACAGATGACAATATACAGGAAGAAAGAACAGGTTCTACTGCACACACTCAACCAAAAAATATGTAGTTGTTTTGCCTTCTACAACCACAACTGCCTCAGTCTAGGGCCTCGGTCCTGAGTTTTGCAAGATCATTCCCTGCTGGTTTTACAAATTAAAAATTGTGGTGTAGAAACCAGACAGAACATAGCATAGGATATTTCAACACTAGAAATTGCTTTACACTTAGATATTTCCCAGAAATGATAAAGAGGGATAATGGACATTTGCCTGACATATCTGTAACCTTCCTAGAGCGAGTAGATAGCTTCTAAGACCACAGAATCACAGAACATTAGGTATTGGAAGGGACCTTGAACAATCATCTAGTCCAATCCCCCCCCCGCCCACAGCAGGATCACCTAGATCAAGTTGCACAGGAACATATCCAGGCGGGTTTGAACTGTTTCCAGAGAAGGAGACTCCACAACCTCCCTGGACAGCCTGTTCCAGCGCTCCATCACCCTCGTCACAAAGAAGTTCTTTCTCATATTAATGTGGCATCTCCTACGTTCCGTTTACACCCATTGCCCCTTGTCCTGTCATTAGATGACAGTGAGCAGAGCCTGGCTCCATCCTCCTGACACCCACCCTTCACATATTTATAAACATTAATCAGGTCACCCCAAGTCTCTTTTTTTTCCAGGATAAAGAGACCCAGACCCCTCAGACTTTCCTCACAAGAGATTTCTTCTCTGCACAGTATCACACAAGTAACTTCACTTTGTTAACTGCTTCATTCATGAAAACAAATAGAAAGCAAGACTAGGTAGATAAGAGGAAAAATATTTAAGTGAGTTAACTACAAGGTCTCATTGAAACTTTTGTACATATGGTCTGTCATGTTTGCTTTGATACAACATGGATTCTTTTGCAACGAGTCCAACTGATAAGGAAAAAAGATAATGCACAATAATACTAGTTGCTAGACTACCTCAGACAATGGTTAGAACTTGGAATTTTGATTATTTTTTTCCCTTACAGAGGGGTAAAAAAATAAATTATATTTAAAAAGTTAAGGTGCTTAACAGGATAATGAGACAGAGCGGTACCAAGGGAGATGAGAGCATATGTTCATTTCTTTATAACAATACCACAGAACGTTCAACATATTTTAATCAGTGAGGCATACATTCACCATGTAATTTAACAAGCACTTCTGGTAGATATCATGAGTGTTTCTAACGCACTTTTTCTATTGCATACGATTATAAACAACGTGTTTGTTTGTAACAGCAAACTGACCAGAAGATGGCCTCGCAGTGAATGCAATGCAACTTAAAATTCACTCAAGGTTGCTGTCAAAAAGTGCAAGCACTATCTATCGATCCTGAGAAGTCTATTAGCTGGGTCTCTCTGAAGGGGTAAATTATTAGTCATTGTAGTGCTGCAAATTATTTTAAAATTAATTATGTAATATATTGAGCAGACACACAGATAACCACCCACCTACTTTATTTCCTTAAACTTACAACCTAGAACAGTCAGTCCCGTTCTTGTGTTGTTACTTTAAATTTGTTTTTCCTCAGGAAAAGAGAACAGAAAGAAGAAACCAGAAAGAATTTAAGCAAAACAGTTTACTTTGACAGGAATAAATTATAACACTTTTTACATCATAACACTTTCCCACGCTTAATAATATCCTCTAAAATTAAAGTAACGTATAAGGATGTCACGTAGCTTGTTCTGAATAATATGTACCACAATATAGAATCACAGAATCATTCAGGTTGGAAAAGACCCTTGGGATCATTGAGTCCAACCATCAACACTACTCTGCAAGTTCACCCCTAAGCCAAATCCCCCAACACTACACCTAAGTGGCTTTTAAACTCATCCAGAGGTGGTGACTCAACCACCACCCTGGGCAGCCCATTCCAATGCAGATCTAGATAGAGCAGAGAGCAGCAAATTGTTATTCTGGAGAATTTTAAAAGTGAAAAGATGAATTAATGAGCAATTAAAGAAAGCCAATGGAAATAAAAATGCCAACAGAGAGAAGATTTCACTTCAATCATACAATTTTTCTTTTACATATGTGTTTTGAACAGACTGAACGGCTACAAGTGTCCTTGGGAATCAATAAGCCATGACAAGTGAGTTAAGTCAAGCTTGCACCAGAGATACAGGCCAGAACTGGACACAACACTCCAGATGTTATCTCACCAGGGCAGAGTAGAGGGGGAGAACTTCTCTCAATCTGCTAACCACCCCACTTCTGATCCACCCCAGGATGCTGTTGGCCCTCTTTGCCACAAGAGCACATTCCTGGCTCATGGTCATCCTGCTGTCCAGCAGGACCCCCAGGACCCTTTCTCCTACATAGCTACTAATGGATAGCCACACAATTTGGAATGGTTCATGTCAGGGTTGAGGGAGACACCTTGTTGGATGCCGACAGTCAATATAAAGCTCACTTTAAATAAGCAAGCTACTCTTTATGATTTCTGAAGATTTTCATTAAAGACTCACTCTAAAATCATTATTATGATCCATCCTTCTGTCACAAATGTCTTGATCAAGCTACCTAAGATCAGAAGATCTGAACAGCCCATTTCATCACCACCAGGAAGATGCAAGACAATATTTTAGATAATCTAAGGGAAAAAAACCATTAAATCCTCTGTGAGTTGTTTACACCCCAGTTCTATCTGCTCTACAGGGCTTTTGTATATGTCCAATTGAAACCACTGGCCATTTGACAATTAGATACAATGGTTTTCTCAAAGGTTTTTATTCTAACTCTGTCCCCAAATTTTAAATATTGAAGATGACTCAATTAAGATACACTCTAGATGGGCAACAGCATCATGCTTAATAAAAAAAAAACAACCCAGAACTGTGCATCAATAATTATGACTTGAACCATTCATTTTAATTAAAAATCAGATAACGCTAAATTTTCTGTACTCACTGCTGGGCATGAGGAATACCCTGCTGTCTAGACAAAAATCCTTCCTGAAGAAAAGACTGATTCACCCCGGAGCTTTTAATCAACACATCCAAACTGTAAACAAATGCTTCCTGAAATAGAAAATCCTTATCACTTGTCACAATATAATTGCAGCTGTTCAGATTTCAGATGATAGCAATACCTGCCTTGAAATTTCCTGAGTCCGGACCCTACACTGCTGTACTCCACAGCTGATATGCTAGAATCTGTGGCTGGCACCACAATTACATAGAACACTCCATTGCCACCAAATAGCTCAGACCTAATTGTCACAGCTGCTCTTATCCTGTCACAGCAGAGGAAAAAAATGTCATTTTTTGCTCCATGGGTCATTGCAGAAAGATGACATTAAGGAAGATGACGAGGAAGGACAATACCCACAGCAGTCTTTTGGAGTGCAGGGTAGGACCAGAGTGATGTGGGAAATAAAAAACCAAATTACTGTGAGGTTATTTGCTTCACTCCATAATTATATGGCTTTCCTGGGTGAAAGGCTGTGAAGTAAGAGGAAACAACCACCTTCTCATGCAGAAGGTTACAAGTGTCTTTAAGGAATGTAATCTAAAATCTAGCACATGCATTTTGTGGCATGAGAATCCTTTCACTTGTTTACTGTAGGCTTCAATAGACAAAAGTTTCCAATAGCTAGTTAAAATTACAAATAGAAGTGACCTCTGGAGATCATCTTGTCCAGCCCTTCTGCTAGAACAAGATCATCTAGAGCAGATCACACAGGAACACATCTGGGTGGGAGTTGAATTTCTCCAGAAGAGACTCCACAACCTCCCTAGGCAGCCTGTTCCTGTGCTCTGCTACCATCACTGTGAAAAGGTTTTTGTTGTGTTTAAACCAAACCTCCTATGCTCTATTTTGTGACCATTGTCCATCATTCTATTGCTGTGCACCACCAAGAAGAGATTTGTACCTTTCTCTTGAAACGTGCCCTTTAGATAATTGTAAACACTTATCAGAACCCCCCTCAGTCTCCTCCAGGTTACTGTACTCCCTCTGTCTTGTTCTCCACAGTGACCAGAAGACCCTTGGGCAACAGCAAAAAGTTCCTACCTTGGTACAGCCATCAGATTATTATCTGTCATTGACTTTAGGTGGTCTAGACTGTCTTGTGCATGATGATGATGGTGATGATAAGGTCAAAGCTTATGGTTAAGAGTCAGGGGAAAGTCCAGCAAGGCACACATAATTGTGGGGGATCTGTTACAGACCACCCAACCAAGACAGAGATAGATTAAGTGTTCTGTATACAGCTAGGTAAAGTCTGAAAATTGCTAGCCCCAGATAATCTTTGTGGTTCTGCACTAGATTGTTTCTGGTAGCTCCCTGTCCTTGAACTGAGGGCCCCAGAACTGTGTGCAGTATTGCAGATGTGGCCTAACCAGAGCAGAGTAAAAGGGTAGGGTATCTTCCTTCTACCTACTAACCACACTATTGCATCTCAGGATACCATTGACCTTCTTGGCCACAAGGACACATTCCTCACTCACGATCAATCTGTGGTCCACCAGCAAGCTCAAGATCTTATTCCTTATAACTGGCCTTGAGAAAGTCAGTCCCCAACCTGTACTGACAGGATACCAAATCTTCTGGAGGAACAGATCATTGTTAGCAGCTTCGCAGTTTGTGCAGAATGAAAACCAGATTACAACCCCCTGTTGAAATGAGTTTTAGACACAGCAGCCTTAGTGTCAGTGGGCATAAACCGCTAATTCTTTTTAAATGAAGGATCATTCAGAAGTCCCATATACGCTATGCAGTATTTATGAGACAAGAAATACACTAGCACCAGAGGACTAAAATGAATCATATGGCTAAAGTTTCAGAATTTCAAATTGCCAAATTTATAGATAATAACCTTGCTGTGTTTAACACTGAATGTTTTTTCTCCCCTACACTCCCAACTCGAGAGGAAGCATGTCTTCAATAAGTTTAACTGATAATACTTCATTTTTCCTGATACTAAAGAAAAACCACATGTCTTCAAAAGCTTGAAAGAGAGATTTGAAGAAGAAAGATGAAGGCACAGAATGAAAAGACGTCTGAAAGAAGAAATTACTATTTAAAAGATGTTAAAAGGAGAATGCATGTAAAGTGTTTCCTCAATGTCTTTATGAAGCAGTCAATAAGATCAGCTTCACGTTTTCCTTTATTTTTGGTATAATGGATTTTATTTCCTCCCTCTGAAACAAGTGCTTACATTAGGGTTTATTTAAATTCATAAACCCAAAAGTGGTAATATTTTTAGTTTGTATGCTCATACAAAATCAGATATTTCTAGAGCAGCTCAGACTTTATTTATGAGATGCAGTTACCATTTATATTCATCCATACACTCACATATCAATACTCGTAGACACCACACGTATCTTGTCATTATGGCTTTTGTTGTTATGGGTTTGTGCCTTTTATTAACATTTCTTGAAATATATTTATGAGATTTGAAAAATACTTTAACAAAAAATAGATTTAGATGTAACTAACAATGCCCAGTCAATACCAAGATCTGAAATGTGAGCAGATAATTCAGGGTCTGGCTCCATCATACTGATATCTAACGTACTGGCATCCAGCGTACATTGCTCCTTCTCTGAAGCCTCTGAGGTTATTAACTACAACTGATGATCCAGCCTGCATACCAGTAGCAATGCAGTCAGTTTGGTCAAGAAACCTGAAATCCAAGAAATACTGCATTCTTTTTAGGTCACACAGTACCTGAACTGTGTGGTAAGAAAGCCTGTGAAACGTTCCATGATCCTGGTCTTAATGAGTATTCCAACAGCATCCTGACTCCAGTCTGTAACAGTACCTTGGTGCATACCCTATTCCTGCAGTCAATCCATGGTTTCCTTTATATAGAAACTAATTCAGAACCATAGAGTCATTCAGGTTGGAAAAGACCCTTGGAATCATCAAGTCCAGCCATCAACCCTACTCTACAAGTTCACCCCTAAACCAGATCCCCCAACACGACATCTAAGCATCTCTTAAACACATCCAGTGATGGGGACCCAACCACCACCCTGGGCAGCCCATTCCAGTGCCTGACCACTCCCTCCATGAAGAATTCTTGATGTCCAGTCTAAACCTACCCTGTTGGAGCTTGAAGCCCTTCCCTCTGGTTCTGTCACTAATTCTCTGTGAGAAGAGACCAGCACCAACATCTCTGCAATGTCATCTCGAATAATTGTAGAGAGCAATGAGGTCTCCCCTTAGCCTCCTCTTCATCAAACTAAACAGCCCGAACTCTCTCAATCTCTCCTCATAAGATTTATTCTTCAGGCCCTTCACCAGCTTCTTTGCCCTCCTTTACACTCACTCCAACAACTGGAGACAGAAAAGCTGTGCCTGCAGTTACGCCCCACTTGTTACCCCAATTTACCTAACTACAGAGCAGGCAAAGACATAGGGCACAGTCACACTTGCAGGTAGGTCTGAAGTAGATGGGTTATTGCCAGAAGGGTTGTAATACAAGACTAAAGTTCAAAAAGCTCTGGATTAGAGAAATAGATCCTTCTGTAATTTTCATGAAGTATGTATATGTACTATATTTTTTAAAATCACCAAATAAAAAGCTTTAACTCCGCTTCCTCGGACTTGTGGCCTATAGCCACATTATTATAGAGCAGTGTTTGGTCTAGCGTGCCAGGTTTCCCAGCAGACAAGCACCAACCATAGATTGTCCTTGATACCTGCTTCATTTTCAAGTACTAATTGAATCTCAAGTTTTACCAAGGTAAGTCTGCACAGAAATACAATCTCTCACCAAGACACTGTCTCACTGCATAAGTGGGTGGCTGTACAAGACAGATCAGGAGCAGGGATTGCGTAAACCGCCTTGTTTTAGCAAAATCTTATTTTTTGAGTTATCTGAATCAAGTAGATGCGGCATTCTCAGGGGATGCTGCAACTCTCACTCACTGGCTCCGCAAGCAACCTTGATGACCTACAGTCTACTGACACTTTCAACATCAAAGGCAGCTCCACTCCCAGAGGCAAAAATCTATGTAATTCCTGCCTCATTTATAGAAATGAAGGATTTTTCTTCCTTTGTCCCCAGACATTCCTTTATGAAATTATATCTTGGTAGTATTTTCTTCCACAAAAGCAATGGAGAAGTTCCTTGTGAGACATCAGTATAACTTTCTTTCAAGTCTTCACTTTTGAAAGCAATGTTTAGGCTAGCCTTCACTAAAGCTACAGAATCCAGTGATGGAATTTTGCAAGCGGTCACTCAGCCATACCTAAGTAACTTTTCTGTTTAAGTATTCCAATCCCTAATGTTCTGTGATTCTGTGACTGGATCCAGGGGATCCTGGTCTGGCAGGGGGATTGGACTGGATGATCTTTTGAGGTCCCTTCCAATCCCTGATGTTCTGTGAACAGTAGGTAGATTACAAGATGGCAGAGCAGACAGAAGACAGTGTTAGAAATAAAAAGAAAAACTTCAAAAATAGAAGTCAAAAGCTGTGCTAAATATAATTTGTACTATTCAAAAAACTGTTAAGAGATCAGAGAAGGGGAAAATGAGAGCATTAGGGGCTGGGATGATAAACTGAATCGCTTAGGGTAGCAAGATGCCTGACCTATTACGTTATTGCATTCTCAGTACATTTGTGAAAGGGAATGATAAAAAGTGGTCTTTAATCCAGCAGCAGATCTGTAGTTACATCACCCTGCAAATAGCAAAGTGGGACTTTACCAAAAGAAATAAATTGAAAAAAAATTACAATTAAATGTGTTCTAGAAACCTAAAATGTACTACCCGCCTCTGATCAGAGACAGCAATAAAGTCTTTGTGCTTCCTGCATTATTATTCCTTATTAAGTTGTATTTCTGTTAGGCTCTGATGTAAGGAGACACATACATAGTGCTATGTCAGGTCATGTCAAGTCCCATCAAGTCCCATGATGTAACACAGCCTGATGCAGGCTGACATGGTGCATATTAGTGCCAATGGCCTAAATGCCAAGCCATTTCCAATAAATACCGTCCATGTGCTGGTGCCGAGCAAGACCCAGATGGGGCTTTATCCTGCAGCTGTGCAAAAACACCAGTCATGGAAATCTGTGGAGTCTGAGAGATGGAAGTAGCTGTCTTAAAACACATTCTGCAGAAGCAGATCTCTATTGGCATTCATGTCCAGAGCTATTAAGCATAACACATAGACCCTATGAATTAAGAGACGTTGATTATCATGGAACAATTTATTTCTAAGACTGTTAATCCCATGCGGCTCCGTACTCTGCAATGTAGCACCAGAAACAACTAATCAGCTGTATTTAACTCAATGAACTTTCCCTTCTCCCCTATACGTGTTCTGTTACTCATTGCTGTTGCTCCGTTAGCACCAAGATTTGTTTGAGTCCGTCCTCGTGATAACCTACAGAGATACAGACTATGTCTGTGTATAACCTTTCAACTTCATCCACCCTTGTGCAGCCAACCCAAAATCTTGCCTGAGGAACTGAACTGATTCAGTCTCTTTCTGCATTTACTTTTCTGAGAGGTACCTTCTTGCTGCTACATGACAGTATCAGGTTCAGATGGAAAGAAGATTACCCAGAAGTGAAAAGTATGCCAGGAGAGGATGATAGCTCAACAACAGATCAACCTGAAGAGCATCTGAGTTCACTGGCCCTGTCAGTGCGTGTACAGGCAAATATAGCAACATTGATGTTCTTTTCATTGTGCAAAAAACTCCAATGCACACAACTAAATCGTGAAGTCTTGGCGAGGACTTCACCCATTCCTCATCTGAATGCTTTGATAAAGGACTGGGCTATGTCCCGTCTCTTTCAATCACGTCCTCAGTGTCTTATGGAGACGTACAACTGTACAGGGACAGGTGAGAGGCACTCCATCATGCTTGTCCTTGGCAAACCCACTGTCTCCTTTGGTAAATAGGGGAGCACATTGGTAACAGCAGAAGGTAATTCTCTTAAGGGCAGTGTAAACACCTGTAATTCAAAGAGACTCACCTTACCAAGGTAAGGTTTGCTTTTGTAAACCTGCAACAAAGCATACACCTTATGCACTTTGCTTGTGCAATATTTATGTAGGAGAACCCTGTGCCTTTCAGGCATTAACATTTACTTAGAGGTGCAGTGAAGAAACAGGGAGATTGAGGTTCAAACTGATCTCTTGCATAATATTGTGGGATTGGAGTACAGGCCACTTAGAGAATCACAGGCAGGTGGGAGGTACAAGACTTTGTAGGCACAAGGCTTCAGTGCTTTCGAAGAATATCAGCACCTTTTCAAAGAGTAAAGGATAACTAGGATACACTGCACAGAGCCTTTCTTCTCATCCGTATTAAAAGCTGCCCCACAGGTCTTTACCATGCAGGTTTTTTTTTTTTTTTAGAGAACATACAAATTGGAGAATGTTATATTTGTCTGAACCTTGCCATGGGCAGAACCACCGAATCACAGTGGAGTCACAATGGAACCATCACAATGGAACCAATGGAAGGGACCTCAAAAGATCATCTAGTCCAATCCCCCTGCCACAGCAGGATCACCTAGATCCAGTTGCACAGGAACA
>JAOXOE010029325.1:0-14637 GCA_028565055.1 Phoeniculus purpureus
GGTGATCCTGCTGTGGCAGGGGGATTGGACTAGATGATCTTTCAAGGTCCCTTCCAATCCCTAATGATTCTGTAATTCTATGACTACAAATACAAGGGGTGGTTACAGCTCAGTGGTAGGGCTGGTTAAAGGTACCTCAGGTCTTTAAGCATCGCGGCCACCAGGTCTTATTATGAACAGGCTTCTGATAATTCAGTTCTGAGTTTCACTCAGTGGTGCTGGTAAATTCCTGGTAAAAACCTACGTTACAGCTCAGATTCCGTATTTCCAGAGCACCTTCCAATACACTGTGTTGTTTAAAGGCACCAGGGACATCGCAAGGTTACAAGCAGAAGGAAAGTTTTTCCTTTCAGGGATTTCTGTGCCCTGATTCCGGATCAGAATTTATTCATCTGTATAAAAATGAAAGCTTGCAAAACACTCGGCTGTTCCGCCTGCAGGGACTTTTACTTTCTGGTGTGTTCCCTCAGCGATTCTCCCAACGCAAGCCTGAAATGAACGATGGCGTGTTCCTGAAGAGTGACAGGGTGCAAATAATACAAACCACAGAAATATTTTGGAGAAAGAGATGCTAAGAGATTTTTCAGAGTTTCCTTTCTCTTCCTTTTTACCTAATCTGATTCTGTTTGGCCGCTGATCTAAGATTCACTCATGCTTTCCAGAAGGCGATTTATGACCTCTCCAGGCAGGGCTTCAGAAGCCCTGCAAAACCCAGAGATGATATTTTTTTGCATTTGCTCCATGCACACACCTGGTACCCAACGCTGGTGTGCACATTAACACAACGTGAACCTGTGCCCATGTGCATAACAGTTTGATACCAACTGAATCCAAAACCACAGCTAATTTTATATTTGACAGGGAAAAGCGCTAGAAGACATGGATTCTACAACGTGTATTAGGATTACTAATACTGTTGTAGGAGACAATCCTTCTCAAATTGTATCCTTGATAGTGATCTTAATTATAACGTTAAATACAATATTAATGATCACTGACTTTCATCTTCTGTGTTTCTGTGTGTCTGTTTATTCCTCTACTTGTTTCCAGAACTGAGGAGGAAGGTGCAATACTGCTAGTCCCAACAAAAGCCAGCCACGTCTGTTATGGAGTAAACCAAGGCTGAGTGAGATGGGGATGTTTAGTCTGAAGAAGAGGAGGTTGAGAGGAGACTGTATTGCTGCCTACACCATTGCTACCTGAATGGTGGTTGTAGTGGAGTTGGTGTTGGTGTCTTCTCATAAGCAGCAAGTGATAGGACTAGAGAGAATGGCCCCAAGTTGTGCCAGAGGAAGTTTAGTTTAGACTCTAGAAAAAACTTCTTCGGTGAAAGTGTAGTCAAGTTGTGGAACAGGCTGCCCAGGGAGGTGGCTAAAGCATTAGCCCTGAACATGCTTAAAAGTCACGTAGACCTGATGCTTGGGAGCACGATTCAGCGATGGGCTTGGTACAGCTAGGTTGATGGATGGACATCAGTATTTCGTCTCTGTGCTGCTTCTTCCTATATCCCATCATTTACAGGTGTGTAAAATGCACGTTTGGTTATAAGTTTCAATATTTACTCGACTTTCTGTAATTTCAAAGGCTAACCAGCCATTTATACAAGTTGAGCATCAGGCATTTATGAGATAAATTAATAAATCAAATCAAGGCTTGAATACACTTCAGAATAATTTCAATAGCCTAAAAAAACTGGCTTGAAATCCACAGTAGTTACTGATCATAGAATCATAGAATCATTAGGGATTGGAAGGGACCTCAAAAGATCACCCAGTCCAATTCCCCTGCCACAGCAGGATCACCTAGACCAAGTCACACAGGAACACGTCCAGGCGGGTTTTAAATGTCTCCAGAGAAGGAGATTCCACAACATCCCTGGGCAGCCTGTTTCAGGGCTCTGTCACCCTCACTTCTCATATTGATGTGGAACCGCCTGCGTTCCAGCTGACACCCACTGCCCCTTGTCCTATCATTACATACAATCACAGAATCATTAGGGATTGGAAGGGACCTCAAAAGATCATCCAGTCCAATCCCCCTGCCACAGCAGGATCACCTAGACCAAGTCACACAGTAACACATCCATATTGTTTTCTAGAAGTTCTAAGCACCTGCAACACAGACTTTAAGATGAAATTACCTTCCCCACTGTAAGTCACTACAGAATCAGTCAGGGCTGGAAGGGACCACAGGAAGATGACACTGAGAAAAGCCTGGCTCCATCCTCCTGACACCCACCCTTCAAATATTTATAGACATTAATGAGGTTACCCCTCAGTCTCCTTTTTTCGAAGCTCAAGAGACCCAGCTCCCTCAACCTTTCCTCATAAGGGACACATCCCACTCCATCAACTTTGTTCTGGACTCTCCTGAGCAGTTTAATGTCCTTCTTGACTGCTGGACTCAGCCTGATCCTTGTGGACCTTAGACATCCCTCACTGGTGAGTGTTTCCCACTGACACAAATTCATTCCCACTGCAGCCAGCAGTAAGCGGCTCCTTCTGCTCTTTCTCCAACAGCAAAATCTTATGCTTGTCCCACAGCATGCCCTATATTATTTTCCCTGTGTGTTTGCTGCTGATATAAACGAGCTCGCCAAGACCTCTTGTTGGTTCGTAGTGCCAATGTAAATTCCCAAACAGCTCCACACGCAGCGGTCTCTGACCTAGCAGAGGAAGGCGACGGTTGCAGAATCTCAGAACACGCACTGGTTTAACGCCAAAGCATGTCTCGATGTTGGGATTTCTCATGTGCTAGTGTCATAATCGTATGTTTAGAAATACTTCTTGTTTTAAATACTCATAGGATACAAATCTAATGAAGTCAGCTAACAAAAACAATTTGTAATCTCATTTTCTAGAGATCATCCAAACAGAAACAAAATTCACTTAGTGACTTCATGGCAGGCTGTATTTTTCTCCTATTAGATTGTTATTGCTTGGGAGCAAAGCAAGGCCTCCTGCCTTGGCAGCAAAGCAGAGCTGACCTGAGCTCAGAAGGAACCTCAGGACTTCAGCCTGTACTCTGCTCAGCAGTCACATCATGGAAATGAAGCAAGTTTCCACATCTCTGGCACTGTTTGTCAAAACACAACCGCGCAACGTTAAACAGCAAAGCAAAGCAAACCACTCAAAAAACTGATTTCTGAACTCAGTCCATACAAGATATTATACAGAATCACAGAACATTAGGGATTGGAAGATACCTCGAAAGATCATCTAGTCCAATCCCCCTGCCACAGCAGGATCACCTAGATCAAGTTGCGCAGGAACATACCCAGGCGGGTTTTAAACGTCTCCAGAGGAGACTCCACAACCCTCCTGAGCACCCCATTCTGGTGCTCTGTCACCCTCATCATGAAGAAGTTCCTTCTCATATTGATGTGGAACCCCCTATGTTCCAGCTCACACTCACTGCTCCTTGTCCTATCATTAGATGACACTGAGCAGAGCCTGGCTCCATCCTCCTGACACCCACCCTTTACACATTTATAAATAGTAATGAGGTCACACCTCAGTCTCCTTTCTTCCAACCTCAACAGACCCAGCTCCCTCAGCCTTTCCTCATCAGGGAGATGTTCCACTCGCTTGACCATCTTTGTGGCTCTGTGCTGGACTCTCTCCAGCAGTTCTGTGTCCTTCTTAAACTGAGACGTAGTCTCACCAGGGCAGAGCAGAGGGGAAGGAGAACCTCTCTCTATCTGCTAACCACTCCCCTTCTGATCCACGCCAGGATGACGTTGGCCTTCTTGGCCACAAGGGCCCATGGCTGGCTCATGGTCAACCTGCTGTGCACCAGGACCCTCAGGACCCCCCTTTCTCCTACACTGCTCTCCAACAGGTCAGTCCCCAGCCTATACTGGTACCTGGGGTTGTTGTTGCTCAGATGCCAAACTCTATACTTGCCCTTGTTATAGTTCATTAAATTTGTTCCCACCCAGCTCTCCAGCCTGTTTGTTACGTGCAGCGAGTTATTAAATATAATCCACTCTTTTATTGTTAGGAAAATAATGCAACAGGAACATGATCTCTGCTTTCTAGAAGAAACTGTACAGTTGAAACTAAACTTGCAATTCAAAAGTATGAATGTTGCACATCTAGCAGGGGGGTTGGACTGGATGACCGTCCAAGATCCCTTCTGACCCCCCATCATTCTGTCATTCGGTGAAATTATAGAAAAGATGCATTGCTTCTATCTATGACCGCTCACAGAAGAGATGATTTGAAATACAAAACTTGTGGCAAGGTCCAACATAAAACCAGGCACTGAGCTTCACCAGGAGGTCTTCATGCCATCTGGGAACTCTTCAGATCTAAGTGAGCAGTAGTTCATCCCTAAGGGACATGGACTCCCTTGACTCCACGTGATTTGCTAACCAAGGTCCCAGTTAAGAAGACCACGACAGTAGCTCCCAAGGCTGCCACAGTGACATTGCTTGATAATCTTCTGCATCAAACCTCAGGAAGGAGCTTGCTCAGCAAACCAAGACATCTCTGATCTTAGATTTGTAAACAGTCACTACCTCCTTTTTTCTGAAGAACAAATACACCTATAAAACTTTCTACAGAGCTGAGACCAGCTTGGGCTGTCCTTTAGATGCAGATACCAATGAAAATTTTAGCACCTACTTTCTTGACAGGTTTGTGTTCAGACCCAAAGTAAACAGGAAATCTCTCTGAACACGAGACCATTACTCACTAATGTCAGAAGAATGTTTGCTTGATCTAAATCATCTCATTCTCTACAAAATACTGACGTTAGCAGCAAATCATTTGCAGGAACTCTGAGGTTTATGGTTTTATTTTTATTTTGCTCTGCACATAGATATGTGATCAGCTTTGATGGGTTATTTTTTTAAGGCAGGTAGGCTCTACTGATACCCAAAATATGTGTATGATGGTCTAGCAATGCCTATGCTTTCCATGCCTCAAATATGTCTGTAACCACCATCACATATTTACATGGCTAACGCCTAAATTAATGGCTACTCAGCATTTCCACAGAGCAAACAAGCTTCCAGGAGAAGCCCCCCATTTCTAACCCACAGTTCACTACAAACACTCTCCTTAAGTAATCACTTGTTTCACATAGGTGTCCCCAGACTTAGCAGAAACTCTCCGGCTAGGTCAGAGGAATAATTCCAGCAGTCTACTTAAAAATCTTTGCTGTCACTTAAATGAAAAGGTTCTTCCCAATAGGAAATAAAAAGTATGGGCAATCAATAGAAATAATTCATAGAATCACAGAATTATTCAGGTCAGAAAAGACCCTTGGGATCATCAAGTCCAACCATCAACCCTATTCTACAAGTTCATCCCTAAACCAGATCCCCTGACACTACATCTAAGCATCTTTTAAACTCATCCAGGGATTGGGACTCAACCACCACCCTGGGCAGCCCAGTCCAGGGCCTGACCACGCTCTCCGAAAAGAATTTTTTCCTGATGTCCAGTCTAAACCTCCCCTGTTGGAGCATGAAGCCCTTCCCTCTGGTTCTGACGCTAATTACCTGTGAGAAGAGACCAGCACCAACATCTCTGCAATGTCCTCTCAGATAGTTGTAGAGAGCTATGAGGTCTGCCTTTAGCTTCCTCTTCCTCAAACTGAACAGCCCCAACTCTTTCAATCTCTCCTCATCAGATTTATTCTCCAGGCCCTGCCCTCCTCTGCACTCGCTTTAGCACCTCGATGTCTCCCTTGTACTGTGGTGCCCAAAACTGGACCCAGTACTCAAGGTGCAGCCTCACCAGTACTGAGTGCAGGGGGGCAATCACCTCCCTACTCCTACTGGACACACAGTTTCTAATCCAGGCCAGGATGCCATTGGCCTTCGTGGCTATTTGAAATGAAAGAAATGAGAAAGCAAGTTTGCAATAAGCTGACTGTTTTGTGTACAGGACGATGGTCAAATGGAAGTATTTTTGTTTATGTATACATATAAATATATATGAAAATGTATATTCTATCTCTAAATTATAAGGATTATTATATATTACAGCAAAGTTCTATGCATACACATACACTTTTCAATATGAAGAAGAGAAATATTAATATAATGTAAATTAGTTGACTACTCCGCAGGAAACCCACCTGGATATGGTCCTGTGCGACTGGATCTAGGTGATCCTGCTGTGGCAGGGGGATTGGACTGGACAATCTTTCCAATCCCTAATGTTCTGTGATTCTGTGATACAGAGGACACTGTAGCATCCTCTTAACAGATAAAGTATTAAAAGGGCATTTCAAGTCTTGTGTGACGTCTCTGAAATATCTTCTAGCTGCTTGATTTTATTGAAAAGCTGATTTTCAAAGAACGAAAAACTTAATCTCATTCAGCAGATCACACAGAGACAACAGAAAAAGTCCACTACAGACTAAAGAAAACCCAACCCTCTCTTGTACTCTCTGATTTTCTTTTCATTCAGCAAAGTATATTTAAAAATTGGATTAGTACTCAACTTCCTTAACAACCGCCTTTAGAGGAAAGGTCATTTGTGACTGAGAACTTTTTATACGACGGGGCAGTCTTTTCCTGGTATGCAGACCATGGGCAATTGCCGTAACTAGTCACATGCTGAAGGAATATGAGGCAATAATGTTATTTTTTTCTCTTCCAGCAGCAGCTTGCTTTGCTCTGAGGACGTAGTTCGCTTCTTCTCTTCCTGCCTCCTATGATGAAACGGCAGAGCAGAAGCAGGAGATGTCCTTGCCTTAAGCGTGGCCTGTCACCATTCAAGATGCAAAACACTGCACAAGCTCAGAGCAGGGCACGATGTAAAGCAGATGAAGTTCCAGCTTGAGGCAGGGTCTGGGTGCTGCTGCTGCTGAGCGGGTGGCTGGGTCTGCCTGACACAGCCCATCCATCGCTCAGCCAGCCCGAGTTGTGCCTCCACTGCGGCAGCAGCGAGCTCGCAAACCACACGTTTCCGCTCTGTTCTGCTGACATCAAATGGCACTGCTAGTTCATGAACTCGAGATGACTCTGGATCACTTCAAATCAGAGAACATATTTTTTTGTTTGCTCTCCCAGGGTGTTTTATTGGGCTTTTTTTTCTTTTTCCTCTTTTCTTTTACGAAGTGTAAAATGCCTAGAGCATTTTTTTAAAGAGCACATTGCATTAACTGAACACTCTTAACATTTCAATGACCTACAACATGCACAGTAATTACGAGAAGGGCTAATTTCATGTCTCAGAACAATGATCTCTGCATAAGGAAGGTTTAACACCAATCAAGCAGAACAGCAGTAGAACTTGCAGGGTCAGAGCATGCCAGAGCCTTACGTTGCTGCCGAGAATCATGAGGAATCATCACAGAATCACAGAACATTAGGGATCAGAAGGGACCTTGAAAGATCATGCAGTCCAATCCCCCTGCCACAGCAGGATCACCTAGATCCAGTTGCACAGAAACATGTCCAGGCGGGTTTTAATCAGGAGACTCCACAACCCCCTGGGAAGCCCCTTCCAGTGCTCTGTCACCCTCACTGTGAAGATGTTTCTCCTTGTATTTATGTGGAACCTCTTATTTCCAGTTTACACCCATTGCCCCTTGTCCTATCATTAGATGACATTAAGAAGAGCCTGGCTCCATCCTCCTGACACTCACTTTTCACATATTTATCAACATTAATGAGGTCACCCCTCAGACTCCTTTTCTCCAAGCTCAAGAGACTCAGCTCTCTCAGCCTTTCCTCATAAGGGAGGTGTTCTACTCCCTTCATAGAGAAGTTCCTTCTCGTATTTATGTGGAACCTCCTCTTTCTCTGAGAACTCCATATAGGGCTCTTCCCTAACTTCCCAGGAATGGCTTATTCTGTCCAATATCGAGGAAGTTGCTTGCACTGCCTTTTGCTTGGGATTCAGTCCTATTTACAACATCCTAAGTAGAATGTGTCCAAGAAATGCTTAAGCACTGAAGTAAGAATTAATTTTACTGCCCCCCCCAAGTTCCCCAAGTCCAGACAGATCTCTGCCATGCAGGGATAACAGTGTCTTCCCAATATGTAGCCATTTGGAACATAACTACCTTCTGTCATGGCTAGAGATTGTCCCAAACCAGGACTTCCAGCTATGAGTGGGAAATGTCACCACTCGGTGCCAATTACCGTCACTTGAATGATCGATAGGAACCCCGAGTTTACGAGGTTACACTTTCATAATGCAAAACTTCTCACCCCGCCCCAACCTCAAAGACAGAAATAAAAAATCAGCTGGTATCTCTTCCTTTGAAGTTCTCATATTTAAAGCAACACTGTGGGACAAGTTCTCAAGGGTGACTTCATTCTTTTCTCCATGAATAAATAGCATTAACCATCTAGACCAACACACAGCATCATATATGTCAAACGTACAAGCCTCACTGCGTCAGGTTTCCAAAGAAATGTAGCCTCAGCATCTCAGAGTGGTAGTTCTGCAGAAGTAACAGCAAAAGCTACTCGACTTGTGTGCAAAATGCCTGTGTTTAGAGCATGATGCACTTTATTGTGAATATTAGACGGATGGTTTGTTCCCCAAATGGAACAGTCTGAGGACACATCCCACAAATACAATACACAAAGAATACAGAGCTATTAAATTGTTGTTTATATATATAAATATTGGGTTATAACAATATACATGACACATAGATCACAGAATCACAGAACACTAGGGAATGGAAGGGACCTCAAAAGATCATTCAGTCCAATCCCCCTGCCACAGAGAGATCAGCTAGATCAAGTCGCACAGGAACATATCCAGGCAGGTTTTCAATGTCTCCAGAGAAGGAGATTCCACAACCTCCCTGGGCAGCTCCTTCCAGTGCTCTGTCACCCTCACCATGAAGAAATTTCTTCTCATATTGATATGGAATCTCCTATGTTTCAGCTCATACCCATTGCCCCTTGTACCATCATTAGATGACACTGAGCAGAGCCTGGCTCCCTCCTCCTAATACCTGCCCTTTCCATATTTATAAACATTTATGAGGTCACACCTGTGTCTCATTTTTTCCAAGCTGAAGAGACCCAGCTCCCTCAGCCTTTCCTTATCAGGGAGAAGAACCTTCTGTCATGCCTAGAAATTGCCTCCAACCAGGATTACCACCCCTGAGGGAAATCTCACCACTCCGTGCCAATTACCATCACTTGAACAATCGATAGGAACATTGATTTTGTATAGGAACATACATATATAAATAGGAATACACATGCATTTTTTAATATATATAAAAATATATGTAGTCATAACCCAATCTGTTCCCACTTGTTACTCAGCCGTTAGTAAAAAGTCACTAAGGAAATCAGTGAAACAACAAAAGTAATCAAAAAACCCCCAAACAACCTCCTTATTGCAGTGTAATTTCTCTCTGAAAAAACGTTTTCAACAAGATGACTTGTAAACCTGAGAAATCACTCCAGGAAGAAACTTCAGTACACAAAGCCAACATTTTTATCACTAAATCATTTTACTAATTTCAAAGAAATCACATAAATGAGCCGCTGGCTCGCCGTGCTACTGCCTTTTGAAATGTGACGCCCTGCAGCACGAAGAAACGTTGTATGGAAATTTTTACATTTGAGTAGAGCCGGGCTATAAAAAGCTTGTGGTTGACAATGTGTGCTGTAGTATCACGCATCCAGGGCTCTCACCGCTGCACTAGGTGAGAACTGAAGAGGATGTACAGGTTTTGTGATGTAGGAAAGCACAGATGGATACCAAAGCAAAACTCATCCACCTCCAAGGAACTACTGTAGCACAACTTGATTTAGGTCTATAAATATGTGAAGGGTGGGTGTCAGGACGATGGAGCCAGGCTCTTCTCAATGTCATCTAGTGATAGGACAAAGGGTCAGCTGGAACAGAAGAGGTTCCATATAAATATGAGTAGGAACTTCTTCCCAGTGAGGGTGACAGAGCCCTGGAAGGGGCTGCCCAGGGTGGGTTGTGGAGCCTCCTTCTTCGCAGATGTTTAAAACCCACTTGGACATGTTCCTGTGTGACTTGGTCTAGGTGATCCTGCTGTGGCAGGGGGACTGGACCAAATGATCTTTCAAGGTCCCTTCCAATCCCTAATGTTCTGTGATTCTGTGAAAATTTCTCAAAGCAATCCAGCTACTTCCTTCAGCTATAAACAAAGCACCTGAAAATGACTAGCATCCTGGACCACAATTTATCGTGATATAGCTTCAGATAAAATTCCCTTCATAGTCTTTGGTTACATACAAACTGTTTGAAAACAGTCCTTTGAGGTCACTGGGGCGATACTTTTGAAAAAAATTGCTAGAAATCTACTTCAGCTGTGATGCTGAGACCATATGAATACCTAACACATACATTTTTAAAACATGTGAAGTTCTTCTATGAAAAGAACCTTCATGCAGTAAAGCATTCAACAAGACTTCTGTTGCTTTAAAAATAAACTACTTCCCTCAGCCAGTAGGAGGGTGCTACAGATAACTTGGGAGATATAAATACAATCATTATCTTTTAATAATCAAGATATTATGAAAGAATTCCAATCTGTGTGACTACCCCATACATCAACTTGTGTCTGACTAGCCACAAGCTCATTACTCAGACAATGTCTTCTTCTGTGCTCCTGTTGCTAGACTGGACATGGGGCTTGAGGTGGCTGATGACGGATGGCTGTGGCCACCAGACACGCACAGAATCACAAAACATTAGGGATTGGAAGGGACCTTGAAAGATCATCTAGTCCAACCCCCCTGCCAGGGCATGACCACCTGGACCAAGCTGCACAGGAACATACCCAGGTGGGTTTTAAACATCTCCAGAGAAGGAGACTCCACAACGCCCCGGGGCAGCCTGTTCCAAGAATGTGTCATCCTGAAAGGCAAAAAAAGGCAGCAAGCAAACTGCAAAAGGACTCCACGTTCAAACCTGTGGTCCATCTCCGAGATAATAAATACTGCCGTATTGGTGTGAGCTTACAGGCCCATCTATCCCACACTACAGCTTTCAGCAGCAAACTGCAGACGTTTGAGGAAAGCTATGGAAATAAAAGCATCTTGTGACATTTCTCTAGGACACTCTCTAATAACTTCTAAAACCTTTCCGCTAAGGGACTATCTAAGGCAGAAGAAGTATCTCTGCACTTAACAATCCTTGGTAGACTTTTCTTCTACCAACAATTGTTCCTGCTTTTTAACCATCTGCACATCTACAGCATCCCCAACATCCTGCAGCATCCCCAGTGCTCTGCAGTTTAATTAGACCATGTGAGAAGCCACTTCCCTTCATTTGTTTTGATCTGTCACCTTGTGGTTACGGTGCTGCCCCCCACTTCTTGCTTTTAAGAGGCAGCAAACCATCATCCTTCTTGATGCACTTCCTCTCCCAGCACTGCTCTTTTCAAGGTGAGGTTCCCTAGTCATTTCAGTAAATTCTCACAGGGAACCTGCTCCACACCTCTCCTTGTCACTCCTCTCTCATATTTTTCCACTTCTGCTAAACATTCTGGATTCAGGAGACTCAAATTTTCACCTAAAAACAGCCAATGAGTTTCTACTGTCACATCAGGATGTTTCTGACTCCATTACAAGTAAGTCTTGCCATTTGACATGTTTCTCTGATTGTTAGATGCAAGCTAAGCTGGCACATTAATGAAGCTATCAGAACACCAAAAACACATCCCTGCACACTAAGAACCAAGAGTTCAGAATTTTATCTGTGCACTTTGCATTCACCTGCCATTTTCTAGTAACGAGGTCAGATGCTTCCTCCAGTCTTAGTTCTAGAGCACCCTGTAGGAGGATGAACCTATTCCCCTGCCCATAGGATTGTGAGGAGCACAGTGTGTCACTGAAGAGGCAATGAACATGCCCAGTATTCTGTTGTAGAGGTGTCCAATTCCTCACTTCTCAACAGGCACCATGACACAAGGAATTAATACTGAAATTCTCCTTTCTTTTTTGAATCAAGAGCAATCTTAGCATTCCTGCCTTACTTTAGAGACATAATTGCACAGAACAAGCAAAACTTTCCAACACTGAAATCTCAGACTGGTGGTCTCCATGTCATTGCTTAACTTTTGGTTGTTTTATTTCACCAAAAGTCTGCAATGACAATTAGCCACCAGATCACGTCTGTGGTCGTACCATGCTATTCTTCCATGCCCAAATTCCCATATGGGATACATGTAAGAGGGGTGGTGACTTGGCAGAGCAGACAATGCAATGGGTATGGACGAACCCCTTAATTGTTTTTGATGGCCTTCAGAGTCTACAGGGCTTCACTATGTTCTTGGTTTAGTTTTCCATTTCAAATAGCATTTATTTCTAGAAGGAAATGGTCTTTTCTCTTTCAGAAAGAAAATTACAGAGGTATTGTGGAAAATTTACTAGTAAAACCCACCACTACACACAATTCTTCTTCTATGTTTCTTTAGAATACTTCAACATTTACCAACCCACTCAGCCAAGTTTACCTACTACAGTTCTCTGCATTGCATGGTCACATGGATACAGCTCCTTGAAACTAATCATAGAACCACAGAATCATTCAGGTTGGAAAAGACCCTTCAGATCATCGAGTCCAACCACCAACCCTATCCTACAGATCACCGCTAAACCAGGTGCCCCAACACCACATTTTAAATGCACCCAGGGATGGGGACTCAGCCACCACTCTGGGCAGCCCAGTCCAGTGCCTGACCACTCTTTCTATTAACAGCTTTTTCCTGATGTCCAATCTAACCCTACACTATTGGAGCTTAAAATCCTTCCCTCTGGTTCTGTTGCTAATTACCTGTGAGAAGACACCAGCACCAACATCTCTACAATGTCCTTTCAGATAGCTGTAGAGAGCGATGAGGTCTCCCCTTAGTTGCTTCTTCAAACTAAACAGCCCCAACTCTCTCCATCTCTCCTGGTAAGATTTCTTCTCCAGGCCATTCCCCAGCTTCATTGCCCTCCTCTGCACTTGCTCCAGAACCGTGATGTCTCCCTTGTCCTGAGGTGTCCAAAACTGGACCCAGTACTCAAGGTGTGTCCTCACCAAGTGCTGAGTATAGAGGGAAAATCAGCTCCCTACTCCTCCTGGACACACAGTTTCTAATAAAGGCCAGAATGCCATTGGCCTTCTTGGCCACCTGGGCACCCTGCTGGCTCATATTCAGCCATCTGTCAGTTAGAAACCCCAGGTCCTTTTATGCCCCAAGACTCTAGCATTGCATGGGATTGTTGTGACCTGACACTTGGCTCTATTGAAACACAATTATCCTCAGCCCATCGAGTCTTTAACTAACTGTAGTTAAAAGAAGGGAGAAAATATCAGACAAATCTTTCTAGAAATAAAACCTAGGAAGCACCATTTTTTGGAACAAGAAGGACATCTATTTTTTCCTAGAGAAACTAAGAAAACAGAATTGCAGCCTGAGTCATTGCTTGAAGTGCTATCATAAACTGAGTGAAACTTCTACAAGCCTGATACAAACACACCCACCAAAGGCAGTCATCAGTAGCCTCTAACAACTGGGAAGACTCCTGGCACAATGAGGTTGTGACTTATGGTCATGCATGAAGGGCTTTTTCTTGTACAGCCACCTTCAGCTGAAGAGCTCTGCAGAAGCAACACACTTGTTAGGAAATTTTTGGAGATGGGGTATCCGAGCCTTCCCCTGCTAAAGAATAGTGGAAGCAAAGCCTTTGGAGTTGTGGGAAAAGAGCTGGGGAACAGATAGATTTTGGAGAGAACCGGTGAGAGAGACTGAAGGGTGAAGGTGTGTCATCACGGAAATCCTGGCAAAGCAAAAACCTGGGAGGTTTAGCGAGACTGACATTCCAAGAACAGTGAAATTAGCCAGCACAGAGAAATGTTTATACAACACAGGGTGAAACAACTCCCCTGCGCACACATTTCCCAAGCAAACCACTGTAAGCTAATCAGGGGCTTAAATATATCCAGCACTGTTTAACAAAGGATGGCATCCCTGTTCTCAGGCCTGGAAGCTGCTTAGCAAGTTTCAGAGGTTCTCAGGAAACCTGATAAATAGGAACCCAAAGAGCTGAAGCACTGTTGGTAAAAAAACCATCTTCTAATTCCAACAAGAAACATGTTTGAGCCAGCAGATACTCATCTCTATGCAACAAAAAATCCTTAATTCTTCCCCACTCTAGTAGCAAGACCCTTCCTGCTTGATGATTTCTTTTATTTAAGAGTGTCCTCTTCTTGTTCAGCCAGGCTAAGGCTGGCTTCTCTTAGTCTCTTTTGCCAAGGAGTTAACCCTGGTCTGCAGCCACCCTGCCAGGATATTCCAGCTCCTCCTGGTGCTGGCAGTCCATAAGGGAGGAAGGAGCTTCACACTTGCATTCATGTGCAATTCAAGATCTAAATAAAAAAACAGGATGTGGAAAAACCATTTATAAATGCAGTAATACTAATATATCCTTCCTTTGAGTTGTGCAAGTAAATACTTTGAAGATATGGTACTTTAACAGATATTAGAGCCACAAAGATGATGAAGGGAGTGGAATATTTCCCTGATGAGGAAAGGCTGAAGGAGCTGAGTCTGCTTAGCTCAGAAAAAAGGAGACGGAGGAGTGACCCCATTAAAGTTTACAAATATGTGAAGGGTGGGTGTCAGGAGGATGGAGCCAGGCTCTGCTCAGTGTCATCTAATGATAGGACAAGGGGC